>JACJUY010001253.1:0-15500 GCA_014220935.1 Platorchestia sp. MABIK
AAAAGATATCTCAAAGTCTGCCCGAAGCGTGTTGCAGCCTGGGGGAGAACACTACAGTAGGAGCTGAATCCGGAATTTTGAAGTTTACGCTTTCAAAGTCTTAGTCCTTGGCTAAATCTTTTTTAATTGAAAGTTTGGATTTTTGGAAAAAGTATTGTCGGTATGCCTGGTTGAACACGTGCTGTGCACATCTTATAAATTAATTAAATAATTATTGGAGCGTAGTACTGCCAATGCGAGACGGCACCCAGCTGTCACACGTACACAGAATGCCACATGCAGTTGGTGCGCAACGTCGCATCAGGAGTCTCCATTCACTTGAACTATGAACTATTTTTTTGTCTATTTTCACGTTTACGCGTAGATTTATTTGCGGAAAGAACTTATTAGTTATCCAGAACTTCTTAGCTATCCGTTTTTTTTGGGCTCATATGAAAGCTAACGGAAAACAATTGCTAAAGTTCAGCAAAGTTGGGCATAATTGTGCCCCGATTAATTTGTTTTGGAACTTCTCATATTTCAGATGTGAAAATACTTCATGGAAAAGTAATTTAACAGAAATAATTCCGTTAATAAATCATTCCTAAATGGCTGTTGATGTTGCGTATCAAAAACTCCTAAGTAAGGTTTCTTATTTCTAACATTTTTATTTTTAGAAGTATATTTCCAAGAACGTTTTAATCTATCCTCGTAACAAGTGTTTTTCGATTGAGAGGTGGGGAATTCAGTTTATACTCTTGATATTTCCTAATCTAATCATTGAAATTCAATAAGTTTTTAAATTATGCAAGGAAATTTCATATTGCTCTGGCTTTTGAAATTATTTGAAAATACTTCAGATTTCTTAAAAATTTTGAAAAGGTTAAACGTTTCAAGTTATCTACGATAGAAGGCATGTTTTCTAAAAACTCCCCAAGTCTTTCATAAAAATGATAGCTTGAATTAAATAATAAAACCTTACTGAGCAATTGTCAAATCTTTTTTATAAATCTGATCGTTAAACTTGGAATCACGAGTCGTTGAGTGTCAGCTAAAATCAATTTATTCTTAGTTCGTGATGAACTCGCATGCAACGTTGAAGGTTCTGCACACGTTTTGTCTACATTGAAGGATATAACATCATTAACTGCTTATTAGTTTATCCAGATTTAGTATCGTTTAAGCTGTTCTTAAAAAATTGTATTATGTAGAAAAATAAAAGAATTTACTAAATTAAAAGCATTACTTAAGGCAATAATATCAATTTGCACTCAATGAAGCAAGTGCGCGACTGGAGCTTCAACTCAACGGAAGTGATGCTTATCGCACCCTCAAAGAGTAGGAAAGATAGGAGTGTTTGGCTGCTAGAAATTTGAAAGTCTTTATGAATAATATTACAGTGGACCCGTTGTGTGAAAATCATTCACCAGTTATAATTTGAGTATCTTACCTAATAAAACCTTTTATTAAGATATTTGTTTGGTGTCCGCTTCTTCTGTCTCTCTGTCATGCTCATAAGGATGCTCAATGACCGTAATGTGCTACGAGCTTCACAACTGCACAAATGCAAGAGTATTTGTACCTAGGTACTATTAGGATGGATTATTTGATTTCTTCGATATCTGGAAGATTTATTTAAGGAAAATATTTAATCCCGTCATTTTTGACGGACCATGTACACTAAGTTTCTCGGGCTTAGTCTGTATTATTTTCTAAGTCCTATGAGAGCCGTTTTTCATCCTCATCACTGCAGCAAATTTTTGAAGCGTCATTGAGCTGTCTCTAGTTCGTCCACACGATGTTCTGTCCAAAGTAACTCCATCTGTTCATTTCTCTTGTACTTGGTGACACGTGTGGACCTGTTTTATGAAACGAGTTGGTACATATTTTATAAATATTCACATTAGATATAACATTGTGCAGCTTTTCATGGGTAAAAGAAAATTTGCAGAAGTTCAATAGGCGCATTTGTAGTCCGGAAGTCTAGGCAGAGCATTAAATAGAACTCGTGTGTTAAATAGAAGTAATTTATTCAGTGCTTGTTGAACTTTCTTAATTTCTTCAATGATATTTTTCTGCTTGTGCTGTAACCGTATTGATGCAAGATAGCTGCTGCACTTGTGATGCATCTAACCGTATTGATGCTGCACAGCTGCATCACTTGTGATGCATCTAACCGTATTGCTGCAAGACACAGCTGCATCACTTGTGATGCATCTAACCGTATTGATGCTGCACAGCTGCATCACTTGTGATGCATCTAACCGTATTGATGCTGCACAGCTGCATCACTTGTGATGCATCTAACCGTATTGATGCTGCACAGCTGCATCACTTGTGATGCATCTAACCGTATTGATGCAAGACACAGCTGCATCACTTGTGATGCATCTAACCGTATTGATGCTGCACAGCTGCAGCACTTGTGATGCATCTAACCGTATTGCTGCAAGACACAGCTGCATCACTTGTGATGCATCTAACCGTATTGCTGCAAGACACAGCTGCATCACTTGTGATGCATCTAACCGTATTGATGCAAGACACAGCTGCATCATTTGTGATGCATCTAACCGTATTGATGCAAGACAGCTGCAGCACTTGTGATACATCTAACCGTACTGATGCAAGACAGCTGTATCAATAGTGACGCATGTGAGTCAAGACACTGATTCACTGATGCATTTCGTTTTGCTATTCACGCAGTCTGACCTAATTTAATTCTTGATAAGTCTTAATTCTATAACGCACGGAGTGAAGATCGTAGCGAGATGCGTTTGTTGAGATCAGACCGAAAGGAAATCTGGAGATAGCGTGACTGGGCACACTTCTAGATGGTCTATGTCACACGGCCTCATATTGCGCTCTTTAACTTCAGAATGAAGCGTCTACCGCACCGAAAAGTTTTCAACGCTTCATCTATAACTTCATCCTCTCATCCTTAATGGGGACAAATGTATTCGTTTTCAATTATTAGAAACTTCTTTAAGGGAATTCTCTTTTATGCCAATTTACTTTCGCTGATGCGACCTCAACGTCGCGCGGCTGAGAGCGCCAGTCGAAGTCACCGTCTCTCTGGGGCTGGATTTCCAATTAACGTTGTTTTAGCGATACAGCCCGCAGCGAAAGTTAGTACGACACGGCTACGCCGCGTGCTGTCTCTTGCCAAAATAGTCAAATCTGAGTGCTGTGCAGGTGACATTGAGCGCTCAACGTCTGACGACCCTACAGAATTGCTTGATTGAAATTAAATTGACTGAAGATCATTTTCTAATAACTGTAGTCGATTGTATTAAAATAGCAAATAATTTGTTGGTAGTATTTGAAATAATTTTTCTGATGTTCCAATTGCTCAAATGTTCTAATGTTCTTTTTAAAAATATTTTGAACCGTCTCATACTCGACTTCGTTTACCACTACACCAAAGGAGCTGCTTGTCACTACCAAATTTTAATGGAAATTTAAAAGCGAAGAAAATGCTAAAAAAACTAGTCAAATTTACTCAAATTGAGAAAAAACAAAATTGAAAACGTTTCGGAGTCCAGCTCCATCTTCAGTTCTGTAAAATACAAAGAATTAAAAAAAGTGCAAAAAGTACAAACATTACGAAGAATACAAGCAATACAAAAAAAGTAAAACAAACACAATTGTTTCAACAAAAGATATATAAATGTCAGACTATGCCTAAAAACTAGCAAGAAAGTAACGAAAAGACGAAAACATACACACTAAGAATTTCCTATTTGAAGGGGGTAGGAACTAAGCATATTATTTAGGGAAGGTTTTTCTTTAAAAATATGAAGGGATTCAAAAATTCGTAGGTCAATCTCATTGAGAGCGCTATCAATGACTTTAAAATCTTCCTCACGAACTACTATATTGCACTGTTCAGCATGGTTGCGTACGGCTGAATGAGGAGGATGAGCAAGCAAGTTCCCGGTACGGTGGCTCCTACCGTGGTGTTTTGCTATTCTTGTGTAAATACTGCGTGACTTCATCCTGACGTACGCCGATGTGCACTGCACACAACTATATTTATAAATGACACAAGAACGCATTAGACCAGGGATGGATTCCTTGTGCCGAAAAAAAGAACCTGTTTTAGCCTTAGTAATCAAAATTACACGCAGGTTGATAGTAGGAAAATACCGATCAAAAAGAGACTTTAATTCACGGGCCAGTTTTTCAGATGGGGAACCAAAATAGGGTAGAGTGCAGTAATGGAAACTATCGGATCTGACATCAATGTTCGACTGAGAATATTTTCCAGATAAAAATTTTTTAATTTGGGTGTTTACGATTCCTGTAGGAAAACCATTATTATAGAAGAAATCTCGTAAAAAATCAAATTCTGCATGTATATCATTGAACGACGAACATATATTATAAGCCCTATTTAACAAAGTCTTTATTCCGTTTACCTTGAAAATTTTATGACAAACTCAAAAAACTAGTACCCAAACCAGTAAATGTTGGCTCACGATAAACAGATGTTACAAAACTTTCACCATTCTTTGAGGTCAGACAATCAAGAAACGATTTATGCACTTTTTTGAATTTTTTGTATTTTACAGAACTGAAGATGGAGCTGGACTCCGAAACTTTTTCAATTTTGTTTTTTCTCAATTTGAGTAAATATGACTAGTTTTATTAGCATTTTCTTCGCTTTTAAATTTCTATTAGCATTGCGATCCAAGCAAAGTGAAAATTTTTTAGACAAATTTTAATGCAGTTACCAGGACTCGAACTTGTAAATACTGTATTGATGCACTTCTTGTGCGTCGTGGAGACGACTAACTTCACCGCGCGATTCTTTTGGTGATGGAGGACTTGTACACACGCTCTATTAAATACATCGATATTTCCTCAAGCCTTTTTCATGTCATTGCATGATCTCACATTGCACGCACACCGCGAACGCGAGGATCCATTGAACAAGGCGGCCTTTATTGTAGCATTTGTTTGCTATGCAATACATTATAAGGACTACGGGTATAACTACAATGAAATATATGTACACTGCTTGTTAAATTATTAACTAGATAACATTTTGTATTGTACCGAAAACTAAAAGATGAATATACGTGAAATTTCCAATTATGTTTGCACTCTTGACTTCCGCGTACTGGGAAAATATCGAACTGAAATACTAAAATGCAATGTGGGCAAACTGGCGCCATGTTCGCATAAACCAAAGTGTTCCACGTGTGCCAAATTTACGAAGCGGTAAACGCAGCTCTTCTCATTCTGATAAAAGTGTCATTTTTTTGTGAATTGGACCAAATGTAAAGCTGGACAGGTAATAGCTGAAATGATTGCTAGATAACACTTTTCTGCGAAGAACTTTACCGGAGATCCTCCGAAGGTGCGTTAGAAGGCTGATGAAGGTCCATCACGGGAGGTTGCCCGCCGTTCTATGGTACGAATAAAGTGTGAAGCTGATATGTAGAGAGCGGAGTTGACCAGTTCCCTTTTTTTTAACTGCGTTGCTTTGACGATTGTGGAGAAAAATACTCGAATGTCTTCATCTGAAGGATATTGGTGAGTCAAATCCTCCATTGACGGAAAGTCATGTGTAAAATCGACTGGAATATGCAGAGAAAAGCATTAGGGTCGACTTTTCGAAAGTTTTGTTCATCTACAATTTGCGTGCGACTCTTCATATTAAAAAGTTTTTAAAAAAAGAGGTTGTAGCAAAGGAGAGACGGGAAATGGACGGAATGGCCCTTATCGTTTGGGGCGCTGCCGAGGTGGTGGAGGGGTCATGATTTGTACTGGGATGAGGTACCTCAGTTGGCCTGTAGAAAGTACCAGGTGACATTAAGATGACTTCAAATGCATACATAACTTTCCTATTGCCTTGAAACGTGGTGGAAGCGACAGGGCGACGTCCAGAAGAAACATTATTTCCATACAAACTAATGGCCCTTTCCATGGAGCTCAAAACACTACGTAGTATCTCCATATACTCGGATTCTGTGGGCTTCAAAAGATGAATTGGCCTGCAAATTTAAACCTAACAAAAAACGGAAATATTCTAAAACTACGACTTGATGCGAGCGGACGTCAATTTAAGGATGAGTTAAGGGAAGCTTTGCTTGACGAATCACGGAATTACAACGTATCAGACCCTCTAATTAGGCCAATTTTTTATTCATATTACCGTTATTATAACCACCATCATTAGACTTACTCTGGCATCAGGTAGTGACCGACATTAGAATGAGGAAGGAGCTGCCACTCGGCAGTGAGCTCCAAAGAACACACTAGGGAACAAATTTAACAAGAAATACAAAACTGTATATTGAGGCTATTTTCAAAAGTGGACCGAAAAGTCCTCTGGGGCAATAATTTTTTAAAGGGTGAAATATTTCCATGGATTGAACGACTAAGTCGTCAATTCTAAGAAAGGAATGCATGTTTCATTCAGGATGCGGCAATCAATCCTGCATTTTTCGAAAAGACTGGAAGCCTCAAAATGCAGGATTGACTGCCGCACCCCCTTTAAGAGCTTCGACTGCGATGTGAGCAGCCGGTATACGCGGAGGCGATGTTCATGATGCCGCTCACCGACCAGTTGTCACAAGCTCAATTTGCAGGGAACTCGAGTTCAGTCCCGAGTTTTCAAGGTATTGTATAGCTGTGACTTTTTTTCATATTTTGTGATGAGATGGTAAAAAATATTGTAAAACGTTCCCTAGTTCCTGACTGGGTAGATAGTCATGTTGAGTTGATTACGCTGAATTTCCCGTATCAGGATTAGTTTCCTTGGCGTTCTATACGTTTGAAAGTATTCCAATTTTGAAAATTGAAACTTGGGATATTTTTCTTCGTTTCGTTGAAAGTATAGGTAATTTTTCTCAAGAAATTTGGATATTAATGTCCTGTTTACCCATTGGACCTCATCGCCTCCGTGGCGCAATTGGTTAGCGCGTTCGGCTGTTAACCGAAAGGTTGGTGGTTCGAGCCCACCCGGGGGCGGATGTTTTATCTTGCACTCAGGAAGACTCGCTTAGTCTATAGCTCGGAACAACAGAAGAGTGCGGGAATCTTAGCTTTATGTAGATGAGATTGTATGAATCCTAGTGTCGGAAATGTTGCGAGCATTTTACTGGTACTTAGTCTGGTAGCACGTAAAATAATGATTTACCGACTCCCAATTGTGTGTATGAGCTTCTTTGGAAATGTTTCAGTAGACTTTACGAGTCTACTGTCACCCATCGCATATAGCACAGTGGCTGTGTTACGTTCGGCCGCGTATCTGTGGGTTGTGTGTACAATGTCTCGCGCCGCGGCGGTTGTGACGCTCCGCGAGAGAGTCGAGCGCCAAGAAAGAAAACCGTTTATTTCTAAAAAAGTTAAGACATGAACTGTGTTACAACAAAGTGGATTTTAAAAATTAATTTTTAAAACTGATGTGTGTTGCGGCTGAACTGAGGAAAACTGGTGTGGAGAACATCTTCAGTAGACCTGACCTTAACCCTTCCGCTACCGTTGGGCGAATGTGTTCCGCAGCTCTTCAAAATATCCCAGTAGGGAACACAATTATCCCATTGGAAAATACCGACGAGACAATATATCCCAGATTATTAATAGGCCTATAAGCTAGCCTATGGACGTGGGAATTTGTTAACTAGTTTTTCACTTTAAAATAAGTCATGTATGCCATCAGTTTCAAATTCATTGGAAAAAATAAATCAGTAGTAAAGCGGTAAAGATTCATTTTTGTAGCGAGCCTGCCTGCACGTGTGGCTCTGGCTGCTCTGCCGTGCTGCTCTGGCTGCTCTGCCGTGCTGCTCTGGCTGCTCTGCCGTGCTGCTCTGGCTGCTCTGCCGTGCTGCTCTGGCTGCTCTGCCGTGCTGCTCTGGCTGCTCTGCCGTGCTGCTCTGGCTGCTCTGCCTGCTCTGCCGTGCTGTTTCTGAGTGCTGCTCGGGGAGTGGACCAAAATTACTTAGTTTGAATGAGACATGCCTTGATGGTGTGGTGTGTGGTGTGTGGTGTGTGTCTGTTGTAGTGTAGGTGTGTGTAATGTGGGTGTGTGGTGTGCTGCCGTAGGCGTGTCTGTGGTGTGTGTGTGTAGTGTGTCTGTGGTGTGTATGTAGTGTGTTTGTGGTGTGTGTAGTGTGTCTGTGATGTGTGTGTAATGTGTCTGTGGTGTGTGTGTAGTGTGTCTGTGGAGTGTGTGTGTCGTAGTGTGGGTGTGTGGTGTGTGTGTAGTGTGTCTGTGGAGTGTGTGTGTCGTAGTGTGGGTGTGTGGTGTGATGGCGTAGGTGTGTCTGCGTGTGGTGACGTGTACACGACGAGGCGGTGACGTCAGTGTAACGTCTACAGTGGCCGCCGTTGCGCGGCGTGTTGCCAGTTATGCTTTCTCACGAAGACTCCGGCGAAATAACGAGCCGATGTAGCAAAACATTCTGAGATCTGCAGAGCACATAGAGCTACTCTCTTCTCCTGAGCTCGTCGTTACTTCAACTGGAATGCAAAAGATGCCAGGACATCGAGTTGTTGTTTTTCGTTTTTTTACTTCGAGTTTTTCCTTGTTTCCTTTGTCAAATTTTTGAATAAACTGTTCTCACTTTCTTGTGAAGGATTTTGCTTGAAAGATCTGCAGACAGTTAACAAATGCTGGTAGCTTTTACTGTTATCCACAGCCGAAGAAACCATAAATGCCGGAAAAAATTTCTGACATGAAGCCAGTGTTGCCAGATGCGAATCAATTTTTGGCCAAGCCTTACTCGAAAAGATCATGTTTTAAGAATTTTGGCGAGATGAAGTCCAAATCTGCAAATTATGGCGGGAGAGACTGTCATGTTGGTGAATTTTGGGCAACGAAAGGGCGAGCTGGTGACCATAGTTCTAT
Source organism: Platorchestia sp. MABIK (assembly GCA_014220935.1). NCBI lineage: Eukaryota > Metazoa > Arthropoda > Malacostraca > Amphipoda > Talitridae > Platorchestia > Platorchestia sp. MABIK. The sequence continues at coordinate 8,840 of JACJUY010001253.1, forward strand.
GGCCCTGCCCGTAAATGGCGTCTAGCTGTGGCAGAGGGCGCGAGGACGCTCGAGGGAGGCTCCTCTGGAACGGAAATGATCCTACCCGAGATCTGGGCGAATGATTCATGGCCTTTCCCTCCTCGCCGGCTTACGAAATAGTTTTCTTGCATGTAATCTCACGAAAGTGTGACAGGAAGGCAGGCGTTTGGATAGGTCGCACGATTGGTAGAGGCCGCAGTCAATAAAGCTTTCTGGAGAAGTTGACTTTCTCTGATTTTGTTCAAGTGACACAATTTGATCAGGAGTGGTTGGTTTTACATTTCGAGTCAAAGAAAATTTTTTCCATGGGATGATGGGTTAAAGAAATGCATGCTGTGGAAATCTGATATTTGCTACTTGGAATTCTCTATCGTTTACGTCACTGCTACGCTGCAGCAAAAGCCTGTCTTTCAGCGGTCATTTTTTTCACATTTCTCATACCATATGCAGGGTGGCGCATACGTAACGCACCCTTTTAAAAAATAATGATAAATAAACTATGAAAGGCATAACGATAGGGTTAATTGCAAACGATAGAGGAACTCTCAAAGTTTATTTACATGTCATATCCTGTCTACAGATACCCAGTGTATATTGCGGTAATCAATCTTTAAAATTTACCTTCAAAATGGTGCGCTACTTACGCACCACCCTGTACTTCTAATTACAGGAGTTATTTCAGTGTAGGGAAGATGGCATAATCGCTTTTAAAATACGCTGGCGAATGAGTCATCACCATTCATGCCACAATTGACTAGACTATAGCGAACAATTCATTGTCTATCACTGGACGGCTGAAAACGTTGCTTCATGCGCGTTTGCCTTGCAGTGGTGACATATCACAGAGCTCTATTTAATGGCTATGCGGTGTCACCGCCTGAGCTGATCCGGTGTGCAATACCAATTGAAAATCAATTTCATCACTCGTACCTTGGAACATTGTTTAAGAAGCCAGGTAAATAACATTCCATGCACGAAATGAAGTGCAAATTATTCAGCTGCATTAGTTCATTGGCACAAGAGGGAGAACGTGCTCCATATCTTAACTACTGACTGTTCTCAATTGGATGCGGTGGGACGGAAGTGCAGTCGGTGCTGGGAACGTCAGCGCCCCGGAACGTGACCGCGCTGATAAGCAACACGTCTAAATATAGCCCGCAGGCTGCCTGCATTTGTGCTTTTAGCTTTGTATTTTCCGTTGTAGTTGTGGGATGTTTGGAGGGAGTGCCTGAATGCATTGTGTCTTGAGCTTGAGGCACAGCCGATCTTCTAGATGCAGTTTTGGTTCGTGTCTCAACTTAAATCGAAAAAAATTGGTTGTGACCAGTCAACTAACACGATGCTTGATCTATGAATTTTAAACTAGGTTTTATCCGTTTTAGTTAAGCTTCGCATGAGATGTATAACTAACTCGGGGATTGGCTTCGTTCTTCTGAGGTTCCAAGGTGGGTGTTCTCTTCCTGCACGGCGCGGCTGTCACTGAGTTTAGAGGGTGTCATTACCTTACGCTCCTTCTGGTGACATCACTCAGCTTTGTGGCGATTCTTTTTTATTTTCGTGCAGATCGCGAGATTTCTGCTCGGTGGCAGCGCCGATGTCCTCAGACCGGCAATAATTCTTTGGCAAGCGAGCTAAACCATTCGAAAACATCCCCGTCAGAAGCTTTGGAGGTCGTGGGTCTCACCCTGTCTTCGTATCACCACTTAAATATGACAATTTAGTTTTGTACCTTATTCTCAAATTATGAGTTGAATAATCGTTTTGTTATTCCACAAATCTGTAAGTTATTTTTTGGTGTGTCGCTTTACTGGAGAACACATCGTATCAACTGTTTGTTGCATTACTCTCCCAAGAACAGGGCTCGAGGTCTACCCCAAGTGTCCAACTTTTTCAAAGCAACAGTGCTGTTATCCTGCTATCTCCAGTACTTGGGATATTCAAGTTATTTTCTGTCATCAGGTTATTTTAAGTCATGAAGGTTGCAAGTTCGTAGTAACATGTTTTGCGTCAGAAATAACAGTCCTCGCTTTTTCGAGTGTTTCCAGTTTCCCCGCTTTACTTTTTTCAAATTGTTTTTCATTCCTCTTCAGAAGTTAGGCGATTTGTTTTACTGAGGCTACCTGTTCTTACTGAGGCTACCTGTTCTTACTGAGGCTACCTGTTCTTACTGAGGCCACCTGTTCTTACTGAGGCTACCTGTTCTTACTGAGGCTACCTGTTCTTCCTGAGGCTACCTGTTCTTCCTGAGGCTACCTGTTCTTACTGAGGCTACCTGTTCTTACTGAGGCAACCTGTTCTTACTGAGGCTACCTGTTCTTACTGAGGCTACCTGTTTTACAGATGATGTCAGGACAAATCTCGTTATACAATGGGCTCAGGAGGGCAACTTCAGTTCTGTTTTTGAGAGCAACCAAATGCCCGCGAACAGGCGCGCTATCCCGGATCCTACTTTGTTCACGTATCGCATTCAGGTTGAAATTAGAGCATCGCCGTCCCTCACGATGGAGCAAAATTTCAGCACTTCCGGCACACGATTAGTCTTTATATACAGTGAAGCTACTCTAATTCTTCACATTGAAGATCGCTCCTGCGGAAATTCTTTCTCGCAAACATCCGTGTTGGTAGAATTCCGCTGTACATCTGCTGACCGCAGTGTGGTTGTGCAGCCGGCTGCCCGGCCGCGTCACCACTCGCTCTGCACACACATGCACGCGCATGTCCCTCCATTCAAAAACTGGCGCTCAAATCTGACGTCAGGGTGCGAAAGTTTCTCTACTTCTTTCCTCTTGGCTTGCTCTAAATTAGGACTTGTTGTAGTCTACTGCCATTGCTCAACGCACATCATTTACATGAGGCTAAGCATTGGTTTTGTCTGAAGGGTGTGGTTTTCTTGGCGTTTACAGCTAGTGCGAGCTATTACGCGGGGCACAGATAGCGATGTCATGGATTTTAGCGAGACGAGACTTATCTTCCCTAGTTATTTTCCGTAGTGTTGAACACCTGGTTGTAAAGGTCCTTTTCACCGGGTAATTTTATATCTAGATCATTGTTCAATTTTGTGTGCATCAGCAATTTTTTTCCGTCCCATAAATAAAGCGTTGTTGATTTATGTACCTCAGCTTCAGCTCTATAGTTCTAAGAGTGATGACCTGTTAGAAATCAGAATCCACTTCTATCAACAGCTCTGACAAGTTCCATATCTTTTGTCGATTTTATATTCTAATGTTTTCTTTGAGGTGCATTTTGAAGTGCGTTTCTCGTTCTTATGTCTGTGGGTGTTGCAATAACAGTACGATGAGATAAAAAAATTAAGACCCTTTACATTATTGCCGCACTTTATCAGCTATGTGCCCCGCTGTATTTACTATATTGCTTCCGAGTAATAAATGTAAGAATCAGAATCTTCACTGAGAACCCTTGTTTTGTAGACTGACGCTCTCACTCGTTTAATTTGCTAATAATTTCCGTTATTCCAAGTCAAAAAGTTTTGAAACGTTCGTCACCCAGACACAACGCACAGATGGTAAGTATTATTTCGTCTAACATAGAAGCTTAAAGTTCACATTTTCGACGGCGGTCAGTACGCTGTGTGCTCGAATTTTTATTAGAAAACACTCAAACTCGAAGACTTTGGCCGAAAAACCGTACTTAGCATGGCCAATCGACAAAAGAACTTTCGCTGCCCGCTGTATCACTACAACAACTGCAACTTCACACGTTTCCTGCGACGGGACCCACCGGTGATCACTTAGGGGATTTTCGTAATGCTGCTGACCGACCTGCTGTCACTAACTCAATTTTCATAAATACTTAACGAGAACTTAACCTAAGGACCATCTACTTAATGTTCGTTGTTTTCAAAATTAATCTACAAAACTAACTATAATTTGAGTTTAATATTGAGCTGCAGTTTAACCTGTCGCAGCTAACGTGTTAAATCGAGCATCTGGCTCGTGCAGCGCACGCCGGTGGTGTGGCGCCGCCGACACGCCAACTCGCTTGTCGCCAGCACGTGCTTGCTGGGGTGCGTGCTGGGGTGCTTGCTGGTGTGCTTGCTGCTCCGTGGTGTTGTGCGGTGACGTTCTTACCCCATTGGGATCCTCTGTTAGGATCATTCGCTGGTATCCTCCGTTAGGAGTTTTCGCTAGTATCCTCCGTTAGGATCTTTCGCTAGTATCCTCCGTTAGGATCTTAGGCTAGTATCCTCCGTTAGGATCTTTCGCTGGTATCCTCAATTAGGATCCTCCTGTGGTCCTCTTCGTTGGTATCTTCTGTTGATATCCTCAGCTGGCATCTCTTGTTGGGATCATGTATTGGTGTCCGTACGCTCCATAGCGGTGAGTGTGTCTGAAATACTGCCGAGGTCCGTGAGACCATTGTTGTGTTGCTCTCACACTGCACCGTGCCTGGCAGAGGACTACTGGGCCATTATGTCATCGGGTCATTGCATTGTGACTCCTGTTCGTTTTGTCATTGCATCGTTCCTTTGGTTTGCTCTTTATTTTGTCATTCCACTATTACTTGTGCTTGCTGTTTGACGAGGTAATTTCTACTGTTTATCCATGCATTTTCACGTTCTTTCAGAATGAATGAATTTTTAATTTCAATCGCGTGGTTAGCATTCATTCGACTGTTTTACAAGATTTGTTCATGTCAAAGTTGATTAAAAAATTGAAACTCAACTAAATAGATAGAAATTTTAGAAAGGGAAGATAAATAGAGGATGATTTTGCTCAAGTAATTTTCACTGCATGTAATTCACGCGACGATCAATGCACAGCAAAGGAGAGAGCTTGGTGACAATGGACGTGTCTTGCTGGAGATCCGCTATTTAATGCCAAGCGGACGAGTTTATTTCCTGCTATGAACTACACGCTGTCATCCAGGTAAGCAAATGGAAATTTTCTTTTCTGTTTGATAGTTGGACGTTCTTTTCATTGACATTGACTACATGGTTGCTTTATTTACTTCCGTGGAGGATGTACGAACAGGAATCTTAGAACTACTGCTAAGTGACAACATGAAGCTTCCGTAGGGTTTTCCTCTCTCTTAACAACAGTTGTACGAACAGCTTGTTTTTCTCTAAGTCTTTCGAGTACTGCATGCACTGTCGCATGGAAGCTGAAGCTCACAGGCCGGGTAAGTGCATACGCGGTACTTTATTCTCCGTTGATATGTGGCTTGCGCGTAAAATATTGACAGTGCGATAGTAAACATGTGAGGCCAGTGTGGCTACGCAAGGGGACGCGTTATACTCGAGACATAATCTAGGCTACATTCCATTACACAATAAATACAATCGAGCGCATGCTCCCAGCGGCGAAGGTCACACTCCTGAGACACTCGAGTTCCCCACGCGAGGCCGGATGTGCCGTGACTCACTCGCTGCCGCCTGCTTTTTGCGTGCGCGCGCCTCCTCCGGGTGTCCAGGTGCTGCTCTTGCCTGCGCAGGTGACGGCGGTGCTGACACTTACGGTACTCCTGTACAACGCATGAATGTTCTGAAGTTTTAGAAATGTTGTGTTGTTTGCATCGGATCCCAAGCATTGTTACACTACATAGTTGACCATCCTAGGAGGTGTGTCAAGGGCGTGTACTGTAATGACACCGGGAACATCTCTTTGAAGTTTTTAGGAATGTTCCGCTGTTTGCATGGAATCCAAAGCATTGTTACACCATAACTGTCCAACCCAGACGGTGTGTGAAGGGTATGTGCTGTAGTGATGCCAAGGTCTAACGGCCCTGACTATTTGTGTCTGGTTTTTCGAAAGTAGGCTAGCCGTGTTCTGGCTCAGGTGTGCTAATGCGAAAACTTTCTTAATACTTTAACTGCGACGTGAGTCACCGGTGGTACACGGAAGGGATTTTCAAAATGCTGCTGACCGACCAGTAGTCACAAACTCAATTTAAAAAATGCCTAATCAAACCTAAATGAAGGCACGATCCAGTTCATGTTTGCTATTTTCAAAATTGCTTACCACAATTGACTTTGAATTTGAGTTGAATGGTAAACTTCAGTTTTACCTGCCGCAGTCAAAGTGTTGATGCGTCTCTAGTGAGCGTTGTGAGTGTGTTGTGGAATCATCGGTAAAAATTAGGGAGCAAATGGTGAGTCGGAAGAATGCTAAATCGAGAAAATGTTTCGTCGAAAAAAAAACGCTGTCGAAACACATTTGTTCAAGAAAAAGTCAAACGAAACGTTTAACGTGTAGTTGAGAAATTTTTAGTGGAGAAAACGTTTTATTGGAAAACATGTGATTGATAGAACGTTTATTTGAGAAAACGTTTAGTTACAAAACCCGCAAGTTGGGAAAACGTTGCTGAGAAAACTTTTACTCTCGAAAACGTTTAAACGAGGAAACGTTCTTCAAGACACGTATGATACATGAAACGTTTAAATCGAAAAAACTCATCGAATAAAATATCTTGCATAAAGTGACCTTGGTCACAGGTGTCTTGATCAGGCCTCGGTTGTGCGGCAGGGGCACATCGAGACGAGACACGTGAGTCGCCTCGTGTGGGCTGTGTGCCGCAGCTGTGTGGCGGCAGTGTGGGCTGTGTGCCGCAGCTGTGTGGCGGCAGTGTGGGCTGTGTGCCGCAGCTGTGTGGCGGCGGTGTGGGCTGTGTGCCGCAGCTGTGT
>JACJUY010001253.1:16039-72554 GCA_014220935.1 Platorchestia sp. MABIK
GCAGAGAGGCACAGCAGCCGAGTGGTGAGGGAGAGCGGCAGAGAGGCACAGCAGCCGAGTGGTGAGGGAGGACGGCAGAGAGGCACAGCAGCCGAGTGGTAAGGGAGGGCGGCAGAGAGGCACAGCAGCCGAGTGGTGAGGGAGGGCGGGTCTGTTCAGATAACAGTCACTACGCTACCATTCCTGTTGGAATGAAGTAACTGCATTTGCTGTTTTGAGTTGCCTTCTTTTTCTAAGGGGATCAAAATGATTTGGCGAAGGAAAATTTTGCAGGACTATTTTTTACTTTTTGTTCGCGTTGTTACCTAATTTTTGAAGAATGCTGTCGATTTTTTGTTACTCAAGGCTTTTACGCTTTGGGAGCGTCGCTAGTGATGACCAGTGTTGTTATCGTGACTACACATGTGTGTGTGTGTGTGTGTATGCGTGTATTAATCCTAATGAGGGACTTGTCTAAAGTATTGTACGATGCATGGAGTATTGGCCAGTCTGTGGAGTATTGGCGAATGTGCAGTAGTTCATGTGCGCGAGTTGAATTTTGCTTTTTTCCAAGTGGATTTGCCTCAGCGTTCCAGACGCAAAAATTACTAGTGGATGTCTTAACAACCATACTCACGCCACGATTGCATGACGTAATAACCCTGCGTGGCCTGTGTGCAAGTTTCAAGTTTTACCTGCGTTTTGAATCTATGCGGGAATTGTCAAAATAAACTGGATGCTGACTTGAAACATCTGTTTATGTTGCATTCGAGTGATGTGTGTGGACTCTGCTTGTTGTAACGTTGGGTCTTACGTAAAACATATCAAATTAATGACTTAAGGTTCTTTCCTCGTAATTTAAGATCAAGTTTAGTAGTATTCATTGTACTATCTAAGAATCTCTTCTCTCTGCCTTTTATCAAAATTTACCAGAATCGAAGCGTTAGGTAATCGTTATGTTATAATCCATACATGTTAGCACCATCGTATGTTGGTTCGTAAAATCGAAAAATTGTTATATATTCATGTGATGCGAGAAAGGCAGTGAGGTCCATCGCCTCCATAGCTCAGTGGTTAGAGCACTGGTCTTGTAAACCAGGGGTCGGGAGTTCAATTCTCCCTGGTGGCAGCTCGTTTTGCAGCGACGCGCCTCAGCCATCTGTCCGTGGTCGGCGTGTAGCGCTTCAAGTGAGTCAGTCAGCAGCGCCAGCAAAATGTTTTCGTTAAATTAAAAGTATTATCTGCATACCGTACAAGAAACTACAGTATTTGCTTCTATAGACTAACACGCAGGTTACTTCTGATACAACATCTGGAGGTCATTGCTATCAATGGGAGGATTACTGTCATTCTCTCTAAGAACATATCAAGACCTATTTTCGGCAGCAAAACGATCGAATTGCAGCTTTTACTTTTAACCGTTCACTTTCTGATAAATACGAGAACCTATCTGTGACGCGTCGTGTAGTGAATGAATATATAATGCATGTGTAGCTTGATATATTAAATGAGATATCATGCATTAGTGAAACAGTTTTGTGCGGCTATTTTTAAGCTTGTGAAAAAGGGTCATGTTTTTTTTGCGTTGTGTGATCTAAGTGCAGGATTTACCCTCGGTGTCAACTAATCTTACTGATACTAAACTTTATTTTTTCGTCTTTGATTAGTCTCGTAGTAACGCTGAGTAGTCCTGTGACTAGCAAGTAACTCATGCTCTGTAACGTCCCCACAGATGTGGTGGCCTTCATGATACTGGACATGAGCGTGCTGCTGTGCCTTTACTGCTGTGCCCTTAGTGTTGTGCCCTCAGTGCTGTGCCCTCAGTGCTGTGCCCTCAGTGCTGTGCCCTCAGTGCTGTGCCCTTAGTGCTGTGTTCGCGCGGCGTTAGCTTGAAGTACTTGTGCTGTGCCTTGAAGAGAAACATTATAGTAGATTTTCATGTATCGGCAACTATTCGTTTCCCCTCGCCTGAATACCTCACCGGGGAGGCAAATTATTGTGGTCGCAACGTGAGGATTTAGCGCTGGGTGCAGGTGTGGTCCTCGAGCTCTGCTCGGAAGAAATTTGTGGGCGAATTGTGTCTGGTCTCTTCTGCGCGTGTGACCACGGTTGATTGTTTAAGCTTTGTTTTCTTAGCTTGGAAGGCCTCGTCTTTGCTGAATTTTCCACGTCTTTTGTGTTGTTCGAGAGCCATTCTAAACAAAGTTTTGAAAGATAAGTCTTTATTTTGCATATTTTTCGTTTTTTTTATGTTTAGCCTCTCTTTTCAGTACTGTTGAGCGGTTCTTACTCCAATCCCAGCGTAGCATCTTGATTGGATGTTGTGTACGCGTATGCCATTAATCTGTTGTGGGGATCTCGCTAACAGTTACGTGCTTTCTACACTTCGTATCCAGGATACCGAAGACGACGCAGCCTGATTCGTTTCTGATAACTCCGCTACCGTGTATTTCCATTGACATGTTTTTTGTGGGAGGAACATGTGTGGTGCGAAGAACGTTGTTTTGATGCCTGTCAAAGCGGAAGGCTACATCTCGAGTTTGCATTGCAGACGCCGTAAGTTTGGTGTTAGCGCCTAGGACGGAAGAACGGACGTGCGGACGGAGTTCGTTCTGTGCGGGTTTTCCACCGGAGAGTCAACACGTGAAACCATCGGCAGCACACCACCCCTGAACACGCCCCGTGTCTCGCATTTGTTTCCCGCTATGCGGGCTGCTCTCTTTCTACTTCTATTTTTAGGGAGGCTACTCCTAGGAATAGCTTCTGCTGCATTTTCTGCTGCGCGTGGTATTTGGCATGGCAGAGCGTAATGTTGCTAACACTTTGGCTGCGGCATGTAAAACTGAAGTTTAATCAAATTCAAAGTGAATTGGAGTAAGCAATGTTGAAAATGCCAAACATTAACTGGATCATGTATTCATTTAGATTTGGTTAAGTATTATTTTAAATTGAGTTTGTGTCTACTGGTTGGTCAGCAGCATAATGAAAACTCCCCCAGTGACCAAATATGGCTCAGGTCGCAGTCACAGCGTCAGCAGCGGTGTTCTCTCGTCTGCAGAACGTAATTTGAATGTGCAGGAACTTGAGTAGCTGTAACGTGTGCGTCCTTGTTTGTTTTGTGGCTTCGAAATTTGATGAGTAACTTTAATTATTAGTGAGGCTCTTCATTAGGCGTGATGCTTTACACTGCGTTAAGTTTGAAGTATTTTTAGTACCTGCAAGCCGACGGTGTTCAGATGTGCTGGCGTTTTGGCTTGAATCAATTCGATGATCTTAACTTCAACCGTCTAGAAAAGCCATCCTTGAAATGTGCGTAGGTTTGAAAGCCTTCGCTTCAGTCAAGAAGTGTTGCATCAGACCTGTGACCAGACCTGTGCATGTGAGCGTACATGTAGTATTGGTGTGGTACTGTGCAGGTACGTTGACTGGTGTGGTACTGTGCAGATACGTTGACTGGTGTGGTACTGTGCAGGTACGTTGACTGGTGTGGTACTGTGCAGATACGTTGACTGGTGTGGTACTGTGCAGATACGTTGACTGGTGTGGTACTGTACAGGTACGCTGACTGGTGTGGTACTGTGCAGGTACTCTACCTGGTGTGGTACTGTGCAGGTACACTACCTGGTGTGGTACTGTGCAGGTACGTTGACTGGTGTGGTACTGTGCAGGTTGAAACGTTATCTTGCTATTATATTTTTCCCGTTTCTTAGACAGGATGAAATGCAGTCAAGCACTAAAGATGCCTTTCCAATTCTGCCACTTCCAACACAAACAAACCGACCGTAACCACCGCACAAACACAGTTTACGTGTTACGGATTGCTGATGGAAAAAATAACGCATTGCCAAGTCGACAGAAGAACTTTCGCTGCTGACTTAACTGCTATGACGACTTAACACTTTGACTGCGACGTGAGCCACCGGTGGTAACTGAGGTAGTTTTCATTATTATCCTGCTGAATGACCTGTGAGTCACTAACTCAATTTTCATAAACACTTGATCAAAACTAAATGAAGGAACGATCCAATTAATGTTTGCTAATGTAACATTGCTTGCTATAATTGACTTTAAATTTGAGTTGAATGTTAAACTAAAGTTTTGCCTGCCGCAGTCGAAGCGTTAAGCTGTTGAAAATTCGTGCTCGCACCTCCACCCTGACGCAACAGAGTTAGAGTGCGCCTCATTATTTCTGATTTTTTCTAATTTACTCATCACTTTTTATCATTTTGAAAACAGGAGGAAGCCAATTTGGAGTAATTATTGTACTTGTAGAAGAGATGGATTTCAATGTAGAAATGAAACATTCAGTTCCAGTATATTCTATGTGCGTAGCATTTTAGGTGTACGAGGATAATTATTTAGCGAGTTCGTTGTATGTTTAAATAAATTTTAAGTAGTTGACATAGTTTTGTGAAGTTAATTAATTAGTTTCCAGTACTGGTTACTCGCGGGCGCCGAATTGGAGCATCTCAATTACATCAACGAAAGGATAGTTTTCGAATGCAAAAAGTTATCCTTGACTCGTTTTACTTCTGTCTCATTTTGCGTAGTTGTCCATTTATTTATGAAAAATGATTTGTTACGACTTGTTTGCTCTTAAAAGTGTAATATTTTTTTTCGTGTTGCGTCCACATTTTCCATGAAAACTTTATCTCAGAACTTGTTTTTGGCAACGGTATTGCGCAATGCTCATGTCAGTAAAACGTTTTCCTTATATTCGTATATTCGACCTTACTTTTGCAGATCACACAATCCGAATGATAAACTTGGAATTGCTTTCACGTGACCACGTCTGATAAAAAATAAACTATCCGAAACTTGTTTTTAACTTTACTGTTATTCTTCGTCTCGTAAAATTCTCATTTCAATTACCACATGTTTAAAGTATTTTCTGCCAAAAAGGTGAACTTGACCTGATAAAATTAAAAGGTATCTAAATTAAAACCAAGTTCACTGACACACATGCCATGATTTCTTACGTGCTAATGCGTCACTCATGCGGTGAATGCACTTAGGGTAGAGTAAATTTCTGGCTCCGTGCGACCTACATCTTGACCAACATTTCACATATCCTGAGTAATGGTACGTGGTTTATCTTGTACTTTCATTATCTTACACCACACATCCGGAAGATCGGGCCCGGCGTTGCGTCATGGTTGCAGCGATCTTTATGGTGCCTCTCGCATTCCGACCTGGCGCCGGCACCTCCGCTTTTCATGAGTGCCTAATCAGTTGCACTATCTTGATCAGAATAGGGGGTACTCTATTTAAAGTGTTTCTCTCATGCCAACATTTGATCGATTTGTGCTTATCGTAATTGCTCGGAGTTCTTGTATCCTCTTTGGTTGGATGATGTAATGATGCTTATAAACTTGTTTAATTGTGTGACGTATAATATGCTTATCAAAGTTGCTCCACAATAATTGTCAATTGGAGGCAACTCCACCTGTTTATAAAAGAAATGCCTATCGAATTCTTGGTACATTTTTGTCAGCATTCCACAGCCACGTTACCCCCACAAGACGCCCAGCGTTGAGCGTTTGTCCCCTGTGATTATTCATAGTCTTCCGCCTGCGTACGACACGAGAGCCCCCCAGGGGGCGACTGCACAGGAAATGGTCTCGGATTATGCTGCCTAAAAAGGGTGCTTGGGGGAAACGTACATCTCACAAAGCCGGCAGGTGAATACGGTGTTCTTTATCAGGTCAAGAAAGAGAAGCGACTCTAGGCCGCTGCTTGAGTAGGTCACCTGCATTCTTTGGGTTGCGTTAGGCAAGCACCCGCACAGGCCGCTCTTCGGCGCCCCGAACATTGCGTAAGCCATCTACTCCGTTTTGCCAGCTCATGTCGTGGTGTAACTCGTCTGTGGGTCGTTGCCCCGCCGCCACTACTCCGCTGCTGATTTTGAGACCGTAATGACAAGTGTGTGTGTTCTAGAATACTTGAGCTTGAATGAAGTATTCTTTCCTCATTTTTCGAGGCGACCTGAAATTAGAAGGAATGAAATGTACTGTGCTGTTGTAGATAGTTTTAAAAGTTTCTTCTAGTTGATCCATGTATTCCAGGAAGGGATTTTTAGTTAAAGCTGAAAACATCATAGTTAATTCTAAGCGGTTAAGGATGCTTACACAGACGATTCATGCGCAGGGTATATCTTTCTTAACATAGATTTTTTCATTTGTTGGCTGTATGGCGCAAAAATATTTAAAGTGTAAATTCAATGCTGCGATTACCATAAACAACCTGAAATTTTTAACCTTGAACATGAAAATATTCTTTCACAAGTATTCTGCCTAATTCTGTAGAATGAAAACAAAAATGGAACGTCACGAACGATATTTTTTCTGGCTACTGTGAAACATAAAAAGAGTTGCATGCTCGTGGTAATGTGAGCCATTATGCGGAAAGTAAAGATGCATAACAAACGTCGCAAACGCTTTTACTGAAAGGTTTCTCGAACGGTTTGAAAAATGTCTATGATGACGCGTTATAGAAATTAATATTATGAAAAACAGTTGCTCATTTTCATATATTAATTGTCTAATAAAATGACCCAGAAGAATAATAAGTTCAGCTCTTAGCCTCTCAAGCTTCCACTGAAGATCGGCAAGAAACTTTCGTTACAGGAGAGAAGTGTCGTGAATATCTTCTTAATATTTGTTGAGATTTGTGAATGTGCATCTGCTTGACCTGACCCTTCAACGCATGGATTTATTTCATTCAAATTACAGATATAATAACCTCTGCTATAAGACTGGCAACCTTCAGGGGAATATAACTATTGTATCTATGGGAATTAGCGCTCGTAGGGAGACTATGTGAGATCCCGAGCTAAAGGTTAGGTAGGCGTTCCGATTGTTCAAATAGAATAGGTTTTTTGTCTTGTTACGGACCGTTTTTTCGGTTTATTGTTCTGTTTTTCGGTACCTACTTCTTTCTTCATCAACTTGTATCTTATTTCATGAATTTCATTCTCAATTGACTGTTTCTATGCACCTTGTGCAAAGCTTTCGCGTTCCCTTAACATCATACAACTAGCGGGCACTTCCTCTCTTTGGAATGCTTTTTTACAGTTAGGAAGGCTTAAACTAACATCTAATCTATAAGACTGGCATTTATATAAAGTTGAGACCAACATGATTATAAGGAAGGAGCTGCCACTTGAAAGTCAGCTTCAAACGATACATTAGGTTGCAAATTCGACGAAAAACAAAATATAATGCGTTAATTTTTTACGTCTTTTTTATGGACGGTATGCATTAATGAGTTAACCCTCGAGTGAGGTTATATGGTGCATCCCTCCAACGCTCATGTGGACCTTACAGGCAAATATCAAAAGCTGTTTAAATTCATTTAATTTCTTGTTAAATTTATACCCTGAAATGCTTTTGGGATTTCTCTCCTGAGTGGCAGATCCTTTCTTCTTCTGATGCCGGTGACAACCCAGTGCTAGTGACAGTGTAATAACGGTGGTTGCAATAGCGGTAGTATGATCAAATATTCTGGCATCAAAGGGCTAACATCGAGAGCAAAGTTGAGCTACTTGAAAATAATGCGACAGCTAATGTTTGGAGGAAAACAGTACGAGCTCTCACAGGAGACTTATGCGCCTGCTCTAGTTAAAGGAAGATGATGGCAGTGAGTGTCTTTCAAAATTATATCTGTAAAATATGCTAGTCAGATGGAGGGAGAAGGTTTAAAATATGAACTAATTCTAACGAAAAGTGCCTGTTCACTAAAGCCAATATGCCAGTTCAGTGAAACTCAAAAACAGTTTCCAATTTTTAACTGCGAAAATGACCCGATACACGATGACAGTGGGATGGACCTAAAAATAGCGAGTCGATTATGAACTTGATATTTCAGAAAAGCCTGTCAAATCTTCTGATATTAATACATTCGGAAAGTTCGTGGAAGTTGAAGTTACGAATTGTTAAGGGAATTTTACAAAAGTTTCAAAATGAGCTAAAATTTCTGCATGTTTTTAAAATGCGTACTCCCAACTGTTGCAAAACATTCGAGGTCGTAAAACGGAATTCAGGTCATGCTTCATGACACCGATTTTCGAATTTTCATCGGTTTTTTATCCTCATCAAAGTGAGATGGGTTTCATTTTCTTTCGGCGATTTATTTTGTGTTGATAATGGTTGGCTTAGTGTTCTTGCCCATTAACATTGTGGGCTGACGTTGCTTTTCAAACACCCGAAGAATGCAGACAATACCAAAATCAAACGAATCCTTGTAATGTGTCACCAAAGCCAACAATTCCCTCCCCATTTCCAGCGCGCATTCCTTCATCCACTCGGACATTCTAAAATAGACCATCGTAGCTCACGTCATTCGGAGACGTGGTACAGGTAAAAGTAAAATGAACTAGTGTGATTTGGTGCATTTCGCTTTAGAATCTGTCGTGGGCTTAGTTTTAAGGTTAAGAGGCGAATTTGTTCACTCGTTTTTTTCGGTATTGTGGTCTACACATTACAAGTACACACTTCAGTTCAATTGTTGTTCCTTTTTTTTTTGCTTTCTCGCGAGATGCTGTTAAAGAATCGTAGCGTTTCTTCCAACACGGTGAGTCCGATCTTCCAATTTCATCAGAAAAGAATGCATTTCAACCCCTGAATTTTCCTCCTTTTACAAATAAGATATTTTCGCAATTCTCCCATAAACAATGAAATCGAGAATTTAACAATGAAATATCGTGCGTGTGCTATTTCGAGCTGCAATGTGAGAAATAACTTGAGATGATGTCTCATTTCTTCGGGATGCTCCGAACGCGGGCGTCTTGTACCAGCCTTCCAATCTCATGACGCATCGGAGGGTGTGACAAACTATGCGACTTGAACTTTCCTAATTTGGCTTATAGGAAATGTCGGCATTTCTTTTCATAATTTGTCTTCGTCGCTTTATGAGCGCCTGATTGACGGGATGAGTGAGTAAGGTTCAACTTGCTCACGTTGTACGAGTGGAGTGACATACGTCAGTGTACTTCGAGTGCTGATTTTGTCACTTAACTCCATACTAGGTGGTGCCTTTTTCCTTCCTCTCTTTGGATCTCATTTGTTGAGGATAGGGAGGCTTAAACTAACTAATAATCTTATCTGATTTTGTCAAGTTCACTAATTCTCTATTGAAATCAGGACTCAACTGTCAACGATAACACAAGCTTTTGTTTCTATTATTTTCATCCTAACCGGAGGATGCTACTATTGGATCTATGGGAATTAGCACTCCCAGTGAGATAATTTGAAGTTCCGAGCTGAGAGATAGGTCTTTTTTTGTTGAAATAAAATGTTTGTGGTTTTGTTAAGGACCATCTTTTTTCGGTTCACTACTGTCCAGTTTACAGCATCTTCGATTTTCTTCTTCAACTTTTGCCGTGTTTCTCAATGTTCTTTCTCAATTTACTGTTTCTATACGCAAGGGATCCTACGCGGGAACACACCTTTTGCATAGATTGCGCGTTCCCTTAACTCCATATTACATGGTGCCTTCATCCTTCCTCTCTTTAAACATCTTTGTTGTGATAGGGAGGCTGAAACTAACTTCCGTTCAATCAATCATGTTATTCATATCGCGTTGTCTACATTTTCCGTTTCTTTCACAGGGGGATCAACTATTGTGTCTACGTGAGTTAGATCTCCCATGGGAAGGTTAAGTAGATCTTCAGTTTGTTGAAATACAGTATTTTTCATCTGTTATGTCGCGGACTAAGTTTCCTCGGTTCACTGTTCCCTTGTTTTCACCATCTATTGCTTTCTTTTTTCAGTTTTCATAAAATCTTACTCTTATTTCATAAAGTTTTTCTAATCTTGTTATTTCTATGCGCAGGGTGTGGAGGCACATCTGCATAAATTTCCCGTTTCCTTACTTCTTTACTCAGTGATGCCTCGCTCTTTCTTCTCTTGGGAACATTATAAATGGTTAGGGAGGCTTAAAGCTCAGTTATAACCTTCACTTCCTGTGTAGTGTCAGCTGTATGATTGAATTTACTTATTTTCGAGCAGAATGTGAGCATGAACGTGCAGAATATATTTTACTCATTCAAATAAATTCAAATTTTACTGAAATATTTGCTGGATGGAAAATATTATACTGATCGCTTGACTCCCCGAGAGGTACATAGAATTTTTAACTATTTCTTACTTTTTCTAGGTGACTTGTAGCGTTTAATGAGCTGTCGGAGTTCCCTATACGTATTCCCTCACACAAGGTATGTAGGTCGGATCTGCCCTACTTTGCATCCCATAAGAACATGACATTCTTTTCTTAATTCCGAAGCAGATTTAGCACCACCGTGTGTGGCAATCTGCCTTATTTCTAGAGCCTACATCAACATTCGTCTTCATTTTCCTTAATTTCACTTACGAAAGCTCGCGTGCTATTTTGGCAAACTCGTGCTGTATGACACATGTTGAGGTTTTGTCTCTTCTCGTTGAGTATGTGAGTAAGATTTCTAAGCTTTAGTTTGAAAGGCGTGCTTCTTTTGGATTCTTTCACTTCCATACATTTGGTTCAGCTTTCAACAACAAGTAATTGTGGTGTAATTTTGACGCATATTTTTTTGAGATTTGCCGTGAACAAACTGACTTCACGCTCCGCTACCAATTTCTATTTACCGCATTCTTGATCTGCTTAGCTTCTTTCATAAAGCTTGAATTAAGACAGAAACACGATACGTTTTCTGCGAGGATTTGCCTCCAGCTAATTGCTTGTTGATCAGAATAACTCATTGACTAAGGCAGGTTACTCTGAAGTTCAATATTCAATTCAAGCAGTATTAGTAATCACTATTGATAAAAACAAACATTTAATGGAGCGTTTCTTCGTTCGTTTTTGATTGAGTATTAATGAAAATTTATTATGCGACAACCGCTGGGTCAGCTTCTTTTTGAAAACCTCTCCAGTGACCCCAGGCGGATCACGAGGAAATCAATGCATTAATAAGCGATGTTTGTAGGCGGTCTGCCGTGAGTGAGGCAGCTCGTTACGGTGCAGGTAATTGGCACCCTCGCGTCGCGGTGGCGGGTGATGTCACTACTTAATTTGGCGCAATTTAGGCTGTATACTCATGAATGCGGTGCATCCAACACTGCAACAATTGCCGTCTAGTTTCCCAGGCCGGGTTGGAAAAGCCCGCACCGCAGCAATGTCACCGTGTCCGCATGGCGGCCCAGCGGTCACGCCGCGGTTGGTCCTCGTGCCGACAGCCATGCCACAATCTCCTTCATATTCTCATACCTTGAATTTTTGATTGTGAACAGATCCTGGATAATATTTTGCCCTGCTTCAACGCGTGGAGTCCTGTCGCACTGACATCCTGATGTTTCTGGTTGCTTGTTCTTGCTGTATCTCGAGTTCTATCATTGTTTCAGTTGTCACGTTCTTCTGTACCGTCATTGTTAATTTTACTTTCGTCCCCTGTTTTTTTACTTAAGTAATGGTATTGTTTGCATTTGGATTGTATTTTAATTTGACTTAAGGATATTTTCATTATAGTTCCATTCAGACGTTGAGCTGACGAAGTTCAGATAGATTTAGTCTTATATCTACTACCTGAATCAAAATTTCTGAAAGCATTGCGTTTAACTTCACTTTAGAAACCTGAATTCTTCATGTTTCTTTGTGTAGCATGTCGAAAAGGCATTATTTCGGTGAAGGATACTTTTTGCTCCCATTTTGTGTCTCTTCAGGAGGAAATACATACTATTGTACACATGTAAAGAGGGAAAATGTGGGATCCCGAGCTGTGAGTTTGTTAAGCCTTCGTTTTGCTGAAATTGAAAATGTTTTTTTTATCACGTATCATCATTTCCGGTTCACTGCTGTCATTTTTTTTAGCACCCACTACCTCTTCAACGTTTATCTTGTTTCCTAAACTTCCTTCCTAACTTACTGTTTCTACGTGCTGCAGTGGGTCTTGGGTGAGAACTCACCTTGTGCATAGATTCCATGTTCCCTGAACTCCATACTAAATAGTGTCATCCTCCTTCCTTTCTAAGGAGTACCAATATCTCTGTTGTAGGTAAAGAGGCTTAAACTAACTCATCTGATCTAATTTAAATCTTGTTAAGTATAACAGAGGAATAGAAAAGTTGATTTTGTACTCGATATGCTAACACGGCCGTTTTGATAGATTACATTTACTCAGAAACAAGAAAGTTGCTATGAATTAAGGGTCAGAGGCGAACGGCTTTCTGTTAACATCATCGCCTTCATTTAGTAACGCAGTAGGATATTCGCACAGTCTTTTCGTACTTATATGTAACCCAAAGGGCAGAGGGTTGAAAGGATGCGTAGAAAATTTCAAAAAACCATCAACTTTGGTTTGACATATCTCCCCTTGTCAAGGCTTTTTCTGTACTTTCTTTGCACATTGGTCGACATCAGTTTACGGATAAGAACATGTAGGAAAGTTCATGATCAGTGCAGGAAAAAATGCTGGGAAATTTCTGCCTGAGGTGAGTGGAGGAATGGCTGAAAAAATGGTAAATTATTGACATCACAACGCTACAGAAAATTACCCAACTCGTAATGTAGGAAAATCATGGTTCTGATCAGATCCTTGTATGAACTGTAGGGAATTCTAAAATTCATGACAAGATTCTGATGGGTTGGAGACTTGCGTTGTAAATTTGTCAATGGAAGCCACATTATCAATGTTTTCTCCTTGTACGTGGGCGAAAAAGAAGTTCCGTGAGGGTGACCGTAAACCGTTCGATTTCTCATCCATCGGTGTAGTAGTGTGTAGAGTAGGATTCGCTCACCACCTCATCAATGCTCGGCACAGCGAAATTAGAACGGGAAATATGTTTTTGTAGTGTCAAATAAAATAGTGGTACCGGTGGTTAATGGTTCGTGCGGCGTCATTCTACCTATATTTCTATTGCCTTGCTGTTCCATTGTGCAGAATGCGCGAAGTGACTGTGACTTGTTTTTTTTTTTTTTGTAATTTGAGAGTTGAACGGGGAAGTTTCTAGTTCTGAACACTACACTTTTTGACAGTTGAGTACATGTTCAATAAGTGTGTATCTATTTAAGGTAATATTGTTTACATTTTTTTAATTTTAGACAGAAATGATTTTGTATTTGTTTCATGATTTAGCCCTTCCAAAGAGCTTTGAATGTGGAAAGTATTTTGTTCTTAGTTTTGAATTGGGTGTGGAGAATCGTTACCTTTTCCTTCAAAACACGGAACATTAATTGCATTTCTATAAGAAATTCTGTTCCCGAGCCACCATTTACTACAATCACATTCCTACATTTAAATTTTATTTATAATTCTTTCATCGTTCGTTGTGAGGAAGGTGGTGTGAAACTTTTATGTTATTTCTCGAGATATTCCCACCAATAGACCAGTTACTGTCATTCTTATTTTTTCCACTGGAAACTCTCTCCTCGAAATAAAAAAGCCAAGCTCCTTCAATGCTCTGATTATTGTGTAAAGAATTATCACTCAATAAGGTTTCAACAATATAAGACATAAAATTTGTACCATTATCGGGATCTTTTCCCCCCACGTGTTATCATAATTACCAGTACTGCTTTGTTGTATTTTTTCGCTGTTACAGTGAGATTTCATTTTTTTTGTCGCGCTCATATGTGTTTTCACAATCCAATTGTAGTGGCTGAAGTTTGTCACGCCACCGCTTACGAGTTTATAGAATAACTGCGATTCTCAGTTCGTGATGCTTCATAATTTAGCGTTTCGTTCGTTTGAGATACGAAATACGTATTTTCAAACAGCGCTGGCACAATTAAGACGATACAACTCTTCTTGGCCGCATTTATTAAGTTGCTACGTGCGTAAACAATGGACAGACATATTGCAGATGCACGTTGAGGTTATGCGAGTGTGTAGACGCGTTGTCGTGTCGGAAGGAAAATCTCCAATAACACAGGAACGTTCGCCTCACCTGGTAAATGTTTTTTTGCGAATACTCTCCCGAAGGTTGCTACATTTCCTCGGGTGGGGGTTTCCTGACTGATCAATGTGAAGGTTATTTCCCTTCTAGGCAATTTCATTTCAGTGTAACCAACATGAATCAGCAAACCGCATTTCGGGATGACATTGGAAATTCTTGAACTTTATACGTCGTAGGAAACGATCTTTTTCTTTTCTCTTGCGTTCCTGTAAGGTGTCTGTTGTCGTACTTCAACGCAGGAAATGTTCGGAGTAGAGGGAAATTGAGCACGGCTTCAGAGACGCAGGCTTCAGCGTACAGGAGTTCGACGCTGCATGATCTCATCCCAGGTCTTCGTTCTCGTATTTTTTCGCTTCCTATGAAGGACCATTGCAAAACTTCGGGAATTTCGGGGCCACTACCACGCTCGTGATTTCGTTCATGCTGTAGGACTCAAAGATCAAATCTCAGCCGCACCGGAAACGCGTAGCTTACGCAGATTGTGGCGTGCTTGTTTCTAGCGCCTTCCGTGTAGTGGCCAGCGTGACGGGATCCTCATGCTAAATATCTTCAAAGAAATGTATTGATTAAATTATTAGTTAGTCATATTGAATAATTTTCTTATTAAGGTTTATTGCATGCGTAACACTTGATCCTCGTCATGTTCAGTATGGTGCACGGACAACTGTCCCGACCTCCATCGTGGAGCACTATTGGTTCAAGACAAAATGTTCACGTCTCGATAAGTTCGAGAACACCGCATTTCGTTGAGAACTAAATGAAAATTATGGAAAATTTTTTTTGATTTGCATATTTCTCTACTAAATGCGATACGCTAATTGTTTCACTCTAGTATTTTGGCGGATCTCAATACGTCACCGAGAGCTGAACTTGACCTCCAGACACAAGTGAGCACTGGATGCAGGCGCAGCACAGCTCCAATTCAGAGATGAGGTTAAAATGTTCAATGAACTTCTGACGATCAAATTTTGTATCTTACACTATGTTGCATTAGATGTGAATAAAATAAAGTAGCCTTAGTTTAGTGTCTCACAGTAAATGTGTTTACGACTTGACATGGCTTACTTATTCTTTTTTCTGCAGTTGCATTCATATTACACCCATTTTTGTTGATTCAATTTTAATTTTGTATGTGTTCATGACCTGGATTGTGGTTAGTAAGTTTCAGTTCAATTATCCTTATTAGAAAGTTATCTAATACGGAGTCGAGAACGTTTGCACACACCTTTCAGAATAACCATACTGTCAAAAATAATGACAAGTCGTACGGGAACCGTGACGGTGTTACGCGCGGACTTATGTTTTTGTGACAGTCAAAAGTTGATTTTTCACGTTAGAGTATTTAATTCGAGAAATTTTCTTGCTACCTTGAAATTGACTGATGTTCGATTGCATCAGCCATTCTGCATTAACTTCTAAAGATTGATCAGGCCAAGAATGCATCGCTGATTCCAAATTGTGGTTTAATTGATCTGATTTGTTATCATTTCGAGTCTTTGATGTAAATGATTTTGGCATTTAATGAAGCAGTTGAATTGAACATTTCGCTTTATATCACTTACACCCATGTTTTCCCTCATCAGCGTTGAGTAATGCTGTTTGCGATTCGTGCCAGTAGTTTCCTCCTGCCGTTATTCCACGGCGGCGCTGCCCTTGCCCACGAGAAAGTTTCGACACAATCACGCCACGTCACATCCAGCGGCCGCAGTTAGCACAGCGTTACGTCACGACGCGAGGGGCTTCCCCAAGTCAGACCGCCGTCGGGCGGGCGGGCACGTTGTTGACACGGGCAGGGAGCAGAGAGAGCTGCGCACGCTGGTAGAGAGTGACCTTACTCGGCCTGGCATTGAGAACTGCGTATTGTGCTCGAATTTCTGTCGGCCTCCAAATTGAGGAGAAAGAGCGTTCTACGCGCTTGTTTTTCACTTCATAAACAAATTTCCTGCGGTATGTATATGTTTCTTGAATTTTTTTCCAAAAGCAAATCGTATCATAATTTTTTCACATGCAATTTATTTTTAGTAATCTTGCTTGCCTGTACCTTCACTGTGACACTCTCTTTCGCAAAATTTCCTTTCAGTGCTGCCAACATAGTTTAAGGAAACTCAAAAAAATATATATATTGAGTTCACATAATGTTGATACATTGGAAGAATATGGTATTGTAGGTCCTAATGGCTTAAAGTATATTTTAGACTTTTTTAAATCTAAAGTTGATCATTTTTGAAACTTTTCGCTCGATTACAGTGTAATTGTATGAATTACTTGTTCAAAACCATGCCCTAATTAAAGGAGTGTGATTGAGGGGGACACAACTATTGAATCTATGGGAATTACGCTCCCATGGAGGATATGTGAGGTCCCGAGCTGAGAGTTAGGTGCGCCTTCTTTTTTGTTGAAATAAAATGTTTTCTGTTATGATATGCCCCACCTTTTTTTCGGTTCAGTGCTGCCCTGTTTTTCAGCATCTACGACTTTCTTCTTCAATTTTTACCTTGTTTCGGGAACTTCTTTCTCAGTTTACTGTTTCTATACCCCATCTGCATAGATTCCGCGTTCCCTTATCTCCACACTAAATTGTGCCTTCCTCCTTCCTCTCTTTGGAACACCTTTGTTGCGGTTAGGGAGGCTTAAACGTCTAATCTAATCTTAAACGAAATAGGTTCGAATTTGAAATTATTAATTTCTTGTTTTTAGCCATTGGTGAGGTACTCGGTGAGGTACGAGCTACTCATATCCATATTTTCGACACAAGGTACCAGATGCATTCCTTGAGATTTGCTACTTGGTGTTTACACTTTTGGTGCGTACGGAAGTGCTGGCTGTCGGCATCATATGGCCATTCGCGAGTAGTCCTTTTTTTCTATTATACTCACTTTTAGAGCAGTGGAGTTGACTCGAGTAGAACGCGCACAATTTGACAAGCCTGGATACTGCGCTGGTCTCTGCTTTCCTGAAGCCGCTGTTGTGATGTGCGCCAGACCTGCTGTGTTGTGGCGTAGGCGCATCCTCTCAACGCGGGATTTTGTCCCTTTTGTCCTAGATTTGCGTGCATTATCTTACTGGCCGTGCTAACGTCATGCCAAGAGTCCCACAATTTCCTCGATGATAAGTAGATTTGGTAAATTTCCATTAGAGTTCGAAGAATGCTGTCCACCTTCCTTCTAAAGACGCGTGAAATGATTTAGGAGTGGGCTAAAATTTCCTCCTTTCAGTAACTCGGCGTGGAATTGAATTTGTTTAATTTCAAATTAATGGCAACTTTGTGTGGAATATTTTGTAAATAATTTATGGGTTGACATTTGTCACCGCATTGGCCACGACGTAATCGTAGCAGTACACTTTGATTTAGGAGACTTTTTGAGACTGGGCTTTGGCTGCTTGCCTGTGAGTCTAGGATCTGACGTTTATCATGTTTGAAGTTTTAGTCAATGTAGATGCAAAGCCCTCGGTGGGCATAGGATAGGCGATAAGTTAAGGTTAATAAGGTTTGTCTAATTTATTTTACGTGTATTTTAATATAAAGTTTGGTTACCTCAGCTGTGTATGTAGATCTTCGGGTACTTCTATCTTTCGCGTCCATTTAATTTTTTTCAGTTTTCACGCTTTGTTCGCTATCTCTTCTTAGTCTTTTTTTCTTCCTTCAAAAGGAGTTGTGTCTACCAACAGAGTATATTGTGTGAGAACACACTTAGTGTATAGATTCCCAGTTTTCTACGGTCTATGCTGAATGTTCCCTTCTCTTCACTCTTTACAGATTGCCTTTGTTGTGGTAATGGAATTTAATCGTGCAATTATAATAATGGTAATAATATGGATTCAAAAATGAAAACAATGAGGATTTAATCCAGTCTGTGTAATACCGCTCCTCTGTCTCCAATGACGTGTTTAGTTCGAGTTACGCCTACATTAGTTGAGTCTTATATTATGAAAACAAACCTCGCTTGATATTTCTAATCAATGCACAAACTATGACGAAAAATCGAATGATATTCAGTGCAACTTGCAACCACTGGAAAAGTGTATTATTCTATAGTGACTCGGGAGTTGGTTGGCCACTCTCTTATCAGGGAGTTCCGATTGTTGGAGGAAATAGGTCGTTATGGTCGACCGAGATGGAAATTGCTTCTGCACAGTGTTGTTTTGATGATAGTAATTTTTAGCCTCTAATTACATTGCAAGAATCTGAGTGCCTACAGAAAACATGCCAAGCGTAGAATGTGAACAATGTGCGTCTTTTGGAGCGTGAAATAAATATGACTTGTCTTTCATGGCACTACCATCGAAGTGTTGACACCTTATAGTTCAATGCATTTGTGCGAAGGAAATTTTGGATTCCATATGTGAGCTAACAATGATTAACCAACGTTAAATGAAGAGGAATGTTCACTGATTTCCATTTGCTTTCATAACAGAAAATTGAGCCATTAAATGTAGAATTACACTTCAGGTCCCCTTTTGTTTTGCGACGGTATAGTGTAATTTCCGACCAGGGCTCGTTACAAGTATCCAAAAGTCTATTTATGATAAATCATTATTATCGGTGAAATTTTCCCTTTACTGTTGATGAAGATCCACTTACTCCAGAGGATGCAGCACTCGATGTAAAAGTCTGTTGTGAGCTCAGCTTTGTAATTGACGAAATATATCCCCTATTCAGCTTTGTAATTGATGAAATACGAGTATATCTCCTATTCAGCTTTGTAATTGATGAAATAAATCCGCTATTCAGGTTTGTAATTGACGAAATATATCCCCTATTCAGCTTTGTAATTGACGAAAAATATCCCAGCTTTGTTATTGACGATAGATATCCCTATTCTGCTTTGTATTTGACGAAATATATCCCATATTCAGCTTTGTAATTGACGAAATATATCCCATATTCAGCTTTGTAATTGACGAAATATATCCCATGTTCAGCTTTGTAATTGACGAAATATATCCCATGTTCAGCTTTGTAATTGTCGAAATATATCCCATGTTCAGCTTTGTAATTGACGGAAATATATCCCATGTTCAGCTTTGTAATTGTCGAAATATATCCCATTTTCAGCTTTGTAATTGACGAAATATATCCCATATTCAGCTTAGTAATTGACGAAATATATCCGCTATTCAGCTTTGTAATTGACGAAATATATCCCATATTCAGCTTTGTAATTGACGAAATATTTCCCATGTCCAGCTTTTCTAGCTCTTTCGTCGTAGTGATCAACATAGTGTGCCGACGTGTGGGGATCTAAGATCAAGATGTGATGTCAATCGAGATGTGATGTGCGATCAATCTACGGAGTAGCCCGTTTCCTTTATTTGTTTTATTGCAAAATTTTGAGAAATTGTAAACTATAAGACTCAGGACATGATGAATGCAATGTGAAGAGCTCTGACCGATCTGTGAATGAAACAGATAAGGAAAAAATTACTTTGAAATCCGTAACTTATCAAAATCATCTTGTCCTTCCGTACCTCTTCTTACTGACTCGTTCGGAACAAAAATTTGAAAAAGAGTGAAAGAAGTGATCCATTCCTTGTATAAATTTTTTTCATATTTTGTGAAGAAACGCAAGCAGTGATGATTCATGCTTTTAGGCGGTTCCTAAGTTTTCTGTTCATTTACCAAGTCTGTCGCTAAAATTACTAGGCTCAGCTGCTTGTTCTCTGTCTTGGATTTTGGTAATTTCCGTCACTTGCGACAGAGGCTTTAATGCATCAAATGTTCAATTGAATGAGGGCAGTCGCGGTCTAATTTGCCTTGCTGAAATTGATGCTGATCTCTCTAGGTGCTTCGAGACGTTATTAATAATGTATTGACTTCTAGTAATTCAACGTGTTGGCGCAACTTTTTCGCATGCAACTTTAGGTAAAATTTTTCCCATTTAATTGACTGGTTTGAGGGTGAATTTGATGGATCATCTAAGAAGGTTTTGAGTGACGTTGGGCTCGTTTTATCAACACATTCTATGCTTGACTGCTCTGAACATCTCGTATCTTTTGTCCACGTAAAATTCAAAAATAGGAAAATATTGGAGAACGTCCTAGCAAAGTGCTTAGTCCAACATAGCGTGCAAAGGAATTTATTTGCATGTGTATGTATATAAACCCGGAAAATTTTGCCGTGGCGTACGATAATTCCATCAGAGATAAAGGACGAATTGCACGCTCGAATTGCAGAAATAATGGCAATTGAGCTTCATCACGCACGCTCGGAGGCTGCAAACTTTGTGTTTGAACTGCCCGTGTTCTGACCGCGTCACTTCAGATGCGCTTGTTGGTGTATCCAGAGTTTAGAATCTTGGCAGTGTCAAATCTTCAAATGATTCAGAAGAATGAATCATTATAGAAAAATGAATCATTAATCGTTATTCCGTGTAGAATAACAGTACTGTTGTGGCCATGTTTGCTGGCTCCAACTTATTTTCATGTCAGACATGAAGAACGGAATTATTTTCTCATAAATTAAATCTTTTGAATCTTGTTGAAGAGCCAGGTTCTTTGTTTTCAACGTAGGTATCTGCGTTTTAGATAGTATTCAAGATAGGTGACATAGGTGATAGTTTACCGCCTAGGTGACGCCCAAGGTCGATATCCGTGATCCAGTATTACTCGAATTAGAAATTCGTAAATTAGAAATATTACCATCAGTATTACTCAAATTAGATAATCGTAAATTAGAAAGATTACTATCAGTATTACTCGAATTAGAAATTCGTAAATTAGAAATATTACCATCAGTATTACTCAAATTAGATAATCGTAAATTAGAAATATTACTACCAGTATTACTCGAATTAGAAATTCGTAAATTAGAAATATTACTACCAGTATTACTCAAATTAGATACTCGTAAATTAGAAATATTACTAGCAGTATTACTCGAATTAGAAATTCGTAAATTAGAAATATTACTACCAGTATTACTCAAATTAGATACTCGTAAATTAGAAATATTACCAGCAGTATTACTCGAATTAGACACTCGTAAGGTAAATATCCGCAGTACAGATATTACTGAAGCTAGGTGTCCACGACCAGGCTGGTAGAGAAGTCAGCGAGCTATTCGCGGTGCAGGCAGCACTTCACGTGTCACGGCAACCGCTTTACTAAACAGCCGGGTCACAGGCCTCAAAATACGCGCTTCTTAATTTTTTAGTTAGTCATTTGTCAATGTTTACGTCAAATGATCGAATCTTTTTTTTCATTGAAAAATTACTTAAAAACCCTCTGGTATGCACGTTCTCATCGTTCATTCCTTGAAGTTGACGATTCAGCATCTTGCCCACAGATGAGGTAGGCTGACTCAGAAGGCTGGTACTAGGCGGACCCTTCAAATTTGAGGACAATATTTGAAACTAGAGGCTGTTGAGATAGTGACCTGCTGGTCATTCTGACGTCCGTGTGTGTGACGTCCAGTCACAAGCTGACTTGTGACTGGAGCACTGCAACCGCAGCACCGGAGGTGTGCTGCTGCCGCCGTGTTTTGCTGCGCTCTCGTGGCCAGACATTCGTGATTTCTGGTGTGTACTGCCACCGTACTACCACACCGCGTGTGGGGCATGCACTGCCACCGTACAACCA
The DNA here is from genome assembly GCA_014220935.1 of Platorchestia sp. MABIK. Taxonomy (NCBI): domain Eukaryota; kingdom Metazoa; phylum Arthropoda; class Malacostraca; order Amphipoda; family Talitridae; genus Platorchestia; species Platorchestia sp. MABIK. The sequence continues at coordinate 37,522 of JACJUY010001253.1, forward strand.
CACCGTGTGTAGGACATGCACTGCCACCGTACAGCCACACCCCGTGTGGGGCATGCACTGCCACCGTACAACCACACCGTGTGTAGGACATGCACTGCCACCGTACAGCCACACCCCGTGTGGGGCATGCACTACCACCGTACAACCACACCGTGTGTAGGACATGCACTGCCACCGTACAACCACACGGGTGTGGCACAACAGAGTTCTCGCTCAGTAGCATAAGATGAAAAAGAATGGGAGATCCCCGAGTGTTGGCTGTGACAAATTGCTTACGAACAGCGTAAGAGTATATTGTGTGGACAAGGTAGAGCGCGGTATCACCTCGGCCTCCCACAATTTTCCGGATTGCCTGCCACCATCGATGTGTTTGCATCAGGTGACCGCGGGAAATGCACGCTCAGGCTTTCTGTTTGTTGACGGCGCTCTAGGACGTCCGGCGTCGTGCTGACGTCACGCCAGTATCTTGTTTTCCTTCATCTCTCTTCTCTCTAACGCAAGAAAAAACGGGTAAAACGTAGGTTTTTCTTATTGTGTTTATCTGGAAATGTATAATGTCGATCGTTCTTTTGTCGATCTTACGCACCTTGTCATGAGTTAAGATGATTATCTGAATGATAGACATAGGAAAACGGGTATTTACTGCATCCGTCCTGTGTAAAAATGCATGCATAAGCATGGTAGTTTGTGGATGTGAAGTATTAGTTCAAAAGCTTTTGTAAAATAGAAAAGCTTTTTGGCCCGTGACTCATTTTGTCGAGTAAGAAAAAGAAGCCTGCGCCGCCCGGGAATCGAACCCGGGTCGCAAGAATGGGAATCTTGCATGATACCACTACACCAGCGGCGCTTGAGTGAGCGTGTGTAACAAATTCTTTAGGTAACAATTTTTCAAGTTCAAGGGCATGCGAACAAAAACGTTTTTAATTAATGTGACGCAAACTACGTATTGCGTTAATTGCTATTATTTCATGAGGTAGCGGTTAGTTGCTATCATTGGTAAATTGTAAGTAAAAGACATCCAAAGTGTTGGCAGTGATGTAATCTCTTTGCTTTGTGGACGGCAAATGCCCAAACCATTTTCGGTCACGTGAATTGAACTTGGCACTATTCCTGTATTGTACCTGTTTTTTTTTGTGTAATGTCAATGTTCGGATCAAATGGTCTTATCTCGGGGTTCGTTATCAATTTGATTAATATTTAATTGATTCGTGCTATGAATTTGCTCCTAATGAGATGTTTACTTTTACTATTTTCTAGAAGCTGAAAAGGAAAGAGCTTGAAATCCGTATCACTGTAATGCTGTCGTGATTTTCCAATTGAATTCTCGGTTCTTGAATTTGTGAAAATCCCTTAAATGATGCATTAATGTTAATTTTCTCTGAGTATGCGTAGAATTTTTGTTATTGACATGTCCCTGAAATATGAACACTTTATTATATTGCATATTATGTTATCCACGTTTGTTAAGTCTAAAATTATATTAACGTACTTTACGAACTGAGAAATCATTTTACGTCAAAAGTTAATTTTTGCTGCTCGGAAATTGTTTAATATTCATTTTTTAATTTTCACTTTCAAATCAGTAAATTCTTTTTGCGTGAAAAAATACAAAGCTAGGTCCCTTTTACCGAGACAACTTCCGGGAGTATTTACGCTTAGCATAATTCCGTGAGAGGAACTGGATGCATTCCAGCGCCAGCTCTCGAAATTCTGAGAACTTTATGACCCGATCAGGGAAAATTCGCGGATTTGGCAACACTGCGAGCTGCCTTCGCCGCTCCGGCCTGGCGCGCGCCCGCTGCTGCCTGCTGGCTGTTGGTGCGCGGCAGCGCTGATGTAGCGCCGGGTCAAATTACCTCTGTCGGAAACTGCATTTCTTCATCAAACTCATGAGAACTATGGCTGATAGGCTTGACGTTCTCCATGACGCTAACATTTTCGGTGATGAATATTGTAAGGCTTGGTAATGCTTATTGGTTACGGGTAAATTTCAAGACACTGGAATAAGACGTGTCCGAGTAGCACCCACCAACCAATACGATACTCTCATTGATTTCTTTGATAAGCGGATTCATTCTTCTGTCTTTTTTGAGCCTCTCATTGTTTGTCCAGCTCCGTTTTTTTTTTTTTTTAAATGGTCTTCAAAATTTAATTTCGGGTGACGTGATTGATGTTCGTTGTGTGAAGTCTCAATCACTTAAATGATGGTCATAGTGAAGCATCCTCAACTTGCAGCCAAATACAGGCGGAAAATGGTCACAGACACGAGATGCTGAGGATCTTTTAACTCCAGTGCACAAAACGCAAAGAAATGGCGATTGTACGAACTCTAGATAATACAATTACGCCACTATCGACCCAAGTAACACACGTGCTTAATTTTGTTTTGCCCCTTATGTTATATATTTTGCTCTTGCGTGTCTTTTTAAATACTGCCTACTGCAAAAACCATTTAGTGTCGTTTAAAAAAACTATGGTGTGCCAGGTAGTGCTGTGAATCATTCACTGCTCTCAAGTGTACGTACACCTTTATGTTCTGTGCCCTATCTACGCCGTACTGAACTACAGTCAAAAATAATTACTTGGTAGTTTTGTTAGCGGCTTGATGACGTTTTTTGGAGTAGAGTCAAGTTATTGAAAGTAAGGTATTTAAAACAATATTTCTTAGATTACGTGTTGAGTTTCATTAATTTCTGAGATTTCTTTCAACGTTCTGCTGATGTTTTTGAAAATAAATATTAAGGTGACGTATTTTGTTGTTTATTTGTCCTTTAGAAACTATTGCCTTCCTCAAGAGGTTATTGACGCTATTTCTAACGAGAGCAAGGAAAAAATGTTTACTCATAAATAGAACGCTTCTATACCAACTTGTTATTTCAGAAGTGTTCGAACTTTTTACCAAAGTTTTTCACTGAAATTAAGTTAAAACTCAATGAAATACCCTGCAAGTATCGTGCGTTATAGCGCACATACTGTGCTTTCTCTAAAAGAGCCTTTCAAAAATGCCACTTAATTGGTGAATTCCTTTTCCTGCGATGTGGAACAATCATTGAATTGGTAAAGCGCTGTACTGTTAAATTGAGTGAGGAAATGTAAAAGCACTCGTGCTTGAAAATGGTATTTACTTCTGTTTACTGCGCTGCCGTGTTTTTTATGATCGAAATCTCTCGTCGTTTCACTGCGTGAAGTTCGAAGCTGAGAAATCATCTGAAAGTTCTGCCAGTCAGAGAATGACGTCTAAATGCATCCCAATTCGTGAGTTCGGATCTGCGATACCGAAACCGTTTCAGTATTTTTGGGATATTTCGACTTCATCTAGTACTTCTGTGACTCTCAGCCTCACTGTCACCTTTCTTTCTCTCAAAGACAAGGTTCGTAACTAAAGCGCCAGTGCTTAATCTCAAGTTTTTTCACGGGCTTCAATTTTACATTAAGCGCATTTTTAAAGTATATAAGACATTGGTTCCACTCCCCTGTCATGCGGTTATGTTTGTATTTGTTTCTTACTTTTTTCGTTTCTCCTGTTTCCTCTGCGTCACATGCTGTAATAAATTCTTTATTTTTTTCTCGATTTCCTCTTCAGCATCTCGACTACCACAATTCATTTGGAAGTATATTATATACCGAGGAGAACATCAGGTAACTTCGGTGAGCAATAATTGTAAATTGCTAATCGAAATGTGGGTCTCCCGATGATTAATTCTACTACGCGGGACACGTTTATTCGTGTTTGATATTTAGTTTGTGGGACTGCCATTAAGAATAAACTTGATTGTTAATTCGATTTTCGTGGGAAAGCCTTAAAAATTCAATCATTTTTCAAATTGTATAGTTCATCTAGAACGGCTAATCTATTCAATGAGGATATGAATGCATTGTTCAGGAGCTTCCGCCCGATTCTTGCCATCAATCGTGCACTTGATTCATGAGTGTAACGCCTGCTATCAGACCGGCCGTCGCTAGACGAGAGATAGAACGGTGGACATATCTGATAAGAAGATCAGATACAGCGGGGGAATATCAGAAGTTTCTTGGGAATTTCTTGGCATGCCAAGTATGCCAGTAAAAACAAGGTTCGGTTACCCTCTCATCCAAAAATTTCTACTTGAAACCTTCAATAGAAATTTAGCCTCGAAACTTCTAATTATTTGAAGATGCATTAAAAAATTATGGTGATTAGCGGCGCTTCCGTCGATTTCTTTGTCTACACGCGCCACATTTTTTTTTCAAATTATCGAGCTTTTAGATTTCGATTTTGTATCATCAGGGTTTGCTAGAATTTTATTCTAAAATAGCACTAGCTTCAACTTGTCATTTTACTTGTACTGTATATAAGACAGGTAATTTCAAATATGTACGTGAATCTCATACACGTATTTTATAAATCTTTAAAGCCTGAATAGTTTTATCCCCGAGTATTTGAATGAGGGTATGTACTGTAGCTCGAGTTATCTGTATGGAAGTGGCCTGAATGATTACGTCGATTTTGATTAATTGGAAGAATTGTAGACAAGCAACATAGGTGCCTAGCGCGACGAGATTATTATGTCCACGACACGCTGTAGCGGGTGACATCACGCTGTAACGGGCGACATTACGCTGTACCGAGTGACCTCACGCTGTAACGAGTGACTACCTCATCACTCTGTAACGGGTGACATCACTCTGTAACGGGTGACATCACTCTGTAACGAGTGACATCACTCTGTAACGAGTGACATTACGCTGTACCTAGTGGCCTCACGCTGTAACGGGTGACTACCTCATCACTCTGTAACGGGTGACATCACTCTGTAACGAGTGACATCACGCTGTACCGAGTGACATCACGCTGTACCGAGTGACCTCACGCTGTAACGGGTGACGACCTGATCACTCTGTAATGGGTGACATCACTCTGTAATGGGTGACATCACTCTGTAACGGGTGACATCACTCTGTAACGGGTGACATCACTCTGTAACGGGGGACATCACTCTGTAACGGGTGACATCACGCTGAAACGAGTGACATTACGCTGTAACGGGTGACGACTTCGTGCTGTAGCGGTGGTGACTTCGTGCTGTAACGGTGGTGACTTCATCTTAAGCTCGGTACATCAAATTTACAAAATACGGCTGAAGGGATTAATTTCTCGCCCATTATTTAGTCTGCACTTAGTACGTACTTTCCACTTCAGCGTTTGCTTCAATTAAGAAGTATGATCACGTTTCCTTATTTTTTATATTGCTTCAATACGATGGAATGGCCAATGGACTATTCAAGCCTCTTCCTGTTTCTTCATATCGGAATAGCGATCTGAAAATAATGTTTACTTTCGGGTATTTCAATTTATTTATTTATTCATTATGATAAGGATATGACCTCGTAAATCATTTATTAATCTTTAATTACTTCATTTTCTCTTATTCGAATACTTGTGCATTAAATTTTTAGATAATTTACCTCGTCTAAGTTTTCAGATAAATTTGTGATTTTTAGATCATTACTCTGTAGCAAGTAAAATTGAAATAACCACTTCTAAACAGCTGACTAAAATCTGTAAACAAGTCTTTTCAGGCCGCGTTATCAGACGCAATTTCAATTCGTCCACCCATTCCCTGCCCTCGCCTCAGCGCTGCCTATTGGCTCCCCATGCCGTACTAATTTCTGCGTGCTGAACGAACGTTCAGCTCATTTGAGTGACATTATCTGCTCGTGATAACCATCGATTAGTTGTTTTGTGGACCTTCGTTTTTTTGCGGTGTGTAGGTTACGCATGTGGTGTACGCGCGGATGTACACTGCAATTTATAATAGTAATTCATGCATGCTTAGTTTATTGCAGGTGACGCTGTGGCTTGTTTGGATGTAGTCCGGCGTCTGAAATGGTTCAAAAAATTTTCTCCTGTACTTCTTCCTTGGTCTATTTATTTAGCAGTAAATTTAATGGAAAAAATCTCCCGGATGGCCCATCAGCTGGACAACTTGGTTCAACATGGTTTTGAATTTTCCCGATGTCGTCTTTCAGTAACCAAGCCAGAATTATTTTGGAGTGCCCTAAGATGCGCAAAATCGCACGATTTGCGCTGTTACCAAGTTCTGGCGGGCATTTCTGGGCTGCGTCAGGCTGCTGAAAAGCCATAAATTGTGTTGCGCTTCCCTCGTTGAAGCCACACACGCTGGTGCCTGGTGCAGTTACTCACTCACCAGCGGCCGCCCGTTCCAGGTACTGTACACAATATTGAACGTTTACTACGAACTGATTCACGTGTGTGCACTCCCTGCTCTCTTTCTGTTCCCTCCCACCACCCTACTGATGCTCTCTTGCTCGCCGCTCTGGACACGACGCGAAGCTGCTGAGCTGACCGTGATGTAGCCGAGCTGACCGTGGTGCAGCCGAGCTGACCGTGATCGTAGCCGAGCTGACCGTGAAAGAAGTGCGGTCGTCTGTTACTTATTTTTCAGACCGTCTTGCGTCTTGTAGCTCGAGATGCTATCCAACAAGTTACTCGGTTGCTTATGACTGAAGTGAAAAGTATTATCTTCATAAAACTATCGCTAGTTGTGTTTTCAGTTGTGCTAGTTCTGTAACACAAATCAGTCTTCGGGAGGCTGTTCACAAAGCAAACTCGATTGATTTATACGTAGGCTTTAATTATCTGCGATTTCCTTGAAAATATGATGGGGCTTATCCCCTTTTTTCCGCCAGAGACCTGAGCGTCACGCGTACACCTCAAGTTCGCAGTCGCTGCGAACGCCACCATTTGGCGTTTCTCGGAAAATGTTGTAGCTTATCTCTCGTAGATAACCAGGGAGACGCTGCCGCTTTAGCTTGGCGATGGCTCTTATTTTATGCGTGTGTGAACGTTTATGGTGTTTTGAAGATTAAGATTTTCCCAAGTCGTAAATATAATAGTGTGAATCAATGAAACTCTTTATCATCTGCTTTAACAGTAAACATGGTACTTTTGGTAGGGTCTTGCTAGATTCGTTTTTAGCAGAGATTCCTCGAGTTTGATCCTCGATGTTGATTTTTATGTTTTGGGTCTTTAGCATTGCTTGGAGTCGCTGCAGTGTTAGAAGCCTCAGTACTGGAGTGTGTTGTATGCCTCAGAGGGCTCCATCTGTCTGAGGCAAGTCTACCGAGGCAGGCGGACGCTCAATCGATGGCTATACGAGCTGCCTTCTCTGAAATGCCAACAGTTAACCTCGTGCCGATCACCACTCTAATGGTTCCCTTAATTTGACTCATGTGGAAAATTACTCTTTTATTTTCTTAATAAATTGTGTTCGAAAACAAATGTATTCCTAATTGGTCGTCAAACTTAACTGATAGGATGAAATATTCAGTGGTCTTCTTACGCTTGAAACTTGAGCATTGAACGTGTTCTGGCTAACGTATTTAGTTTCGCTCTTGCTGATTCGAACAGGTTTATGGATAAATACTATTTATTTAGTATAAAGTAGAGCTGTACCTCGTCTGTCACATCTCCGAGTGTTCAATAGTTTGAGGGTGTTCACTGAACGCCTAATATAATCGTCTCCTTTTTCATGAGAATGAAATATGCAATCTTTTACCTTAAACATTTAAAATAGGGTGTCATAAGGGTTTGTTATTTGTTTCTATTGAGATGACGACATTTTTAATTAAGTTTTATATCTGTTACAGTGAAAACGTAACACGGTTAAAATGGTGATGCTTCAGCTTTGAGTGAAAATGAACCTCAATCAACAAAATTCGTGACAGCTGTATCTAGTTGTGAAGATCTATCCCTTATATAAGCTATTTCTAAAATTTTCAATGTCATTAAAAAGCTTAGACTGGCAGATGGAACGCAAACGAAATACTAAGAAGTTAAACTGATACGAGCGGTAGAACAATTGCCCACAGGTACGTAATAGTATAGAAAGCATAAGTCTTCGTTATGGTTCATTGGAGGCTGGTGTCTGACTGCTTACACTAGAAGTGTGGTCGGCGTGATCTGTTCCGGCGTTAGCGACATGGGGAGCTGCTGTGCACGGTCCCGTGTACTCCGGAAATTCTACGCTCGGCCCAGACTGCGACCACGCGCGCCCTGATGAGTTACGAGCATTTTCCTTCTCTTTCGTTGCACTTTTGACTCGGAGGGAAAGTGACGCTCTTTTCTAAAAACGCCATTGAAAATCCTTGTGTTATTTCGTTCACCTAAGCTGGTGAAGTGAATCGCTGTCGGACGGTCCAATTATGTTTCCGATATAATAAGTACTCCCGTTTACACATTGCTTCAACCATTGACTGGAGAGAAAAAAGGCTGCAAGAGACGAGTTCAAGACATGAATGAGAGGTTGACTCCTCCCCTTGGCAGAGTCGCACCAATGGCTGGCTTGGCTGTGGCCTGTGCGTCAGCGGTGTTTTTTACCGTGGCAGGACAGGCCTCGTCAGTATATAAGAGTTGATGAGCTTTACGCGGGGCAGTAAGTGCCTGCACTACATGGTGATTGCATCTGCCTGTGACACTGGCGTTGCTCAGTGAAATCTCTGTCATAGGCGTCACAGTGCACCTGAACCACCGAGATCCCTCTGTATTGTGCTGTATTTCAAAGCTGTATATTGTTCCAAGATTGTATTGTATTGCCATCAAACACGCTCTGTTGTCTAGACTGAAACGGCTCATTTTTTATCAAATTGAAAATCTCGATTTTTATTTCAAAAAAGTTAGTGCGTGCGATATCTTCATTGAGGTGTTAGTAATCAGAGCATGAGTTGCTATGATGGGATGGAAGCAGTGTTCCTGCACAATGGATGCTTCGTGCGCCTTGCAGCGGAGCAATCTGCTGGCAGAGCAAGCTTTAGCAGAGTTCTCTGCAGACAATTTCAACTCCGCAAAATTTCCGGTGAGTTCTTTTGAAGTGATCGTTGTGTCATTTTAAAATGGAAACAGATTTTGTCATAGTAATTTGATTACCGTTTCCTGGGGTCAATGAGAAATGGGTTATTTTTCAAGCAATTTTGTAATTAACAACGCTTCCCATCCTGACTGATATTTCTTGATTATCGCCACGAATATCCAGTTAAAATATGAAGCCTCCATAGAACGCGCGGCATGGTTGGGCCTGGAATTTTCATGCACCTCTGTGACCCGATAATTTCCGCTATGATTGCTGGCTGCGCGCGCCGGTATCGGCCGCCGGTCGTCATTCTACGGAAGTGCACACCTCTCTTAGGCGGGATTCCCGCTATGCCAGCTTCCCATTGCGGTGTCTGCCGTGTTGTGATTCTGTGTCCTCACCGACTAGCGCTAGGCTCGCTACAGTGTGCATTGATACATTTCTGAACTTATTCTCTTCTTAATTTTACGTTCAAAACTTCAGTGCAAAAAAATAAGTGAACTAACATGGTTATTAGGTTCGCGTTTTTTAGGTAAGTGACCTGAACACGTCACGATTTAGTCATGTTTTATGTGATAGTTAGATATTTCACTATCGCTTCTTACAATTTATTTCCTTCTTTTGCTTTGGAAATATTTCACGTCAGCATTTTGTATTCCAGTTACAATGTTTGAGGTAGTGATGTTAGCGTGATGGCTTGCTCTAGCTTTGGCATGGATTACTAATTTACTCTTGATTTAAGCTCGGCAACAGTATCATTTTATAACGAGATTTTAATAATCTTGCTATTAATATTTGGCCAAGTTGACCATTATAAAAAAATTTCTGTAGAGCGGATGTGTTCATTTAAGCTGTTCTAAACTGCAGGGAGTCTGCAGAGCCTATTGCTCGTGTAAAATATTTTCTAATAAACTAGCTGAAAGTTTTGATACTTGACCCGAAATTTCGCATCACTTGCAGTACATCTAATGAGAGTTTAGCGTTCTCAAGGTAACTTGACTACAGGATACTCACTACTTTTGAGACCATGTCCCAGCCAGGCAGTTATTAGCAACGGACAAGACGAGTTTGCGCAAGTTTTCATTGTCCGACTGGGCGACGATCAAAATGGTCTTCGTTCAAAATTACAGTAATGAATGAGTGCACTTTTGCAATTTCTTGAGACAGTATACCATTTTCGGTCCTTTATAATTGTACAAAAAATTGTTTAAATGCTCAAATGGATGATTTCCTTCGTTGTGAATTTAACCTTTTCTATTGTTCAGTGATGGTCATCTCATTTATTTGATGGGTTCCGACGATTGAAAATGTGCTTTGGCTAATGTTTTTTAAGCCTCAAAACTGTGCAAGAAATTCTCTACAGAGACAGGATAATTTTATTCCATTAACTTCAGATCTGAACTTGAGCTACCGCAGTGCCATCAACTTTTTAATGCTCGTGCAGGCAGTGCACTGTGGAATTTCCCATTGCTGATGCTGGGAAATTTGTACGTGAATTATTTATTATTTATTGCCACTATCCCCTATATCATGGTTATCTTTATCTAGTTGGCCTGCTTCATATTCGTTAGCCAAATGTTTTTTAGGCTGGTATTTGAGGTGAATGTCATATTGATTCTGCAGCGTCATCTTGCTGTAATTTACTTCGTATGCAGTGATAAATAGCACTTCAATAAATGGCCCTTTCCTGTGAGAGCTCCCACTAAATCGGTGTGGATTAATCCATAAATTGCGTAGTCAATTAAAAGCCCTACTTATAGAGTATGCTGTGACCAATATGTTTTCTTGCTAAAGTGACCGTTATGCACTGCAATGTGAACCAAGGTTGTATTAACAGATAAAATTTGCAAACAATTAATGGATTTTTTTTAGAAAATTGTACGTTCTAAATTCGGAATTTTGCACCGTCATGCATTATTGCGGATAAAGCCCTTAAACACATATATAATAGAGTTAATATCCAGCTTTAGTTAGCAATGGGATTCTCAGCACCACCTGAACAAAAAAGCGTCTTCAGACCGCAGATTTGATTGTGCTCCCATGGGATCAAAAGAAAGCGTTTCTAGTGTGACAATTCAACACTGGGATGGTAGGAGATGGGCAGCTCGGCAGGGCATGCTGCAGCAGCACCGGCACCGGCACGCGTGCCCGCGTCGCCCTGCCGACTCTGGCGTTGAAGTTCCCGTGTCCAGAGGCCGCTCTGCAGCACCTCTTTAATGCCTCGCTAACACCTCTGACACTAGCGTCACAAATGCTAACATTTCCATCCCGTTCAACGGGGCGACAAAAGATGTAATATAGCAGATGTTTATATCTTTTTACATTGGTCTGATGTGATCTTTAGGATCTTGTCTGCCGAAGAATTTTGAATTCAGTAATCCCAGTATTAGTCGTCGCGAAGCTTTACTGCTGATTAGTCAAAATTAGGGGATGAATGATATTAAAGATCTATGTACGAGTCTATCGATTTTTCTATTTTTTATGATGATGATTTGAATGTCAAAGTTTAGGGAGGGAATTTATCTTCGCATTCACTCTGGAATATTTTCACAGAATATTATACAGTGAAAGTTGGCTTCTAAATCTTTCCCCAAACTATGGAAGCCTCAAGTTAAGTTCTTTATTCGACAATTGTACATTAAGACATAATGGGCATTTTGGGTGGGATATTTGTGTTGCGCAGCAAATCTAAAAAAACACCAGACTCATTGGAAAGCCGGTTTCAAGTTTGCCTTCTGTTTGATGAGAGAAAAACTTTCCTGGTTTTGTTTTACTGTCTTTCGATGCACTGCACTGTTCCTACTAATGTGGCATTTACTACAAAGACATTGTATTTCTACTGTTCGTAATACCTGTTTATTTCAGTGTTTTGTTGAAAGATGAGCATCAAAATTAACGTCCATAGTAATTATGGTGGTTATTAATCTACAAAAGCATCAAAAGCGTATTTTCATCGTTCAACCCTACAACACATCTAGTACCTTCATTGTATCAATTTTCTGAAAGCAACTATTTTAGTTTTTTGTTCACTGGATCTATTCTCTGATCACAAAACTTCTCCGCGTAATTCAATGTCTTATTTTCTGGCATAAAATAGACTCCGAACTATTCGATAACCTTTTCATAAATTTTTACGAACGTAGTATATAGCGCCAAATTTCACTCCATAATTTACGTACATTGAAATATTTAATACAGTCAATTAGTGGCCGTCCTTTTTTAATTCTCTGCCATAAATTACAGTGCTCGCGAATATTTACTTCGGCTCACTGCTAATGTTTAGGCGCTACTAGGACAGCTGCAACCAAAAGTAACAGTGCAGTTTTCCTCTGCACTGCCTAATATTTTTGTTATATATTTATTTGATCACGTGCGGTGCATTAAATAGTGCTGCCTGAAGTGATAGGAGAGGGCTGAAAAAATGTATTTTTTGCATGCTAGCATTCCAAGCACCTTGTTATGTTCGCGTGTATTTTGATGTATGTTTGCTAACCGCGCATACTCAGCGTTGCTCCCAAAGAGAGAAGGAGTGGAGCTCGTTACGGAATGTCTGTATCGCAGTTAGCAAAGTAGGCATCCATTTGAAGTCGTGATCAACGCTAAAAAATATACCACAATGGTTCAATGAAAAGATTTCGCTCACTTTACGTTAATTATCTTTCCGCTCATAGTTTTCACACGTCATTAGTTTTAAATTGTTCGTATTTGTATCACAATTTTGTATGCGTTAACAGCTGCTTTAATTTGCATTCAGCTTCGAGTCAATGTGAAAACACCGGTAGTGACAGATACATGTAATGCTGTGTTGCCGTGTGTATTCACAAGTGTACTCGTAGACTGCCGAGCGCATTAGATTACTTTCGGCTTGTCTTAACTCTGAGCTCTTCTCAATGGAAACCAAGAGCAGACACCTCAGAAATTTGGTCAGTTCCGGTAGCTGACGGTTGGGTCTTGGAAAATTGTGGCGGGAAACATTCTTTGACTGATTTAATGAGCCCGATTAGAGTGGACCGTATTCTCAATACCGAGTTAATTACTTGGTCGAAATGTATTTTATTTTATATCTAGTTCAACTGAAACATTCACTTTGACAGTATAATTTCCTCTCTGTGTTACTTCTTCATCAAGTCAGCTACGGTAATTGAAAAAAGGAATGAAACTTATCACTGGCAAAATTTTATTTGAAAGCCAATGAAAAGGAGTGCTGTAGATCAGTGTACTACGAATGGTCGATGTACAAGAAGGAGCAGTGCAGTTTGTTCGTAAAGATAGATTTGTGATCGATCTACAGACATGCAAAATTTGGTAGAAGACCTAAATTATAAAACACATCCCGATGAGAGTACTAAGTAGCTAACTGTTTTAGGCACCCTAATTTTACGGACTGCTGTGAGATATTATAAGCACCACATCGAAACATCATCACGGCACAAAAATGTTTCATTTATCAAAACAAAATACCCAACACATCTATGATGCAATTGCGTTTGAAGTAAAGAAAATCTGAAAAAGAAGCGAAGAACTCGATTAAGAGAATAGTGCAGGCCTACTAAGTGTCTGATGCCTATCCGATGTCTGGCTCACCGCCCTCCCTACCTTCACTCCCACCCATGATCGATCTACTAGATCACCGAATTCTTAATCGCTGCCTAGAATAAACAGGAATTAGGTCGACGATTGAACTGGTAATACGAGCAAAATGGATTTCAATTTTAGTGTGGTGGTTCTGATTGAACTTGTATTTTCAATTTAGACTGTTGAATGCTGATATTTGAGATAAATTGAGATATTTGATTCATGTATGGGAAGCTCATACTCAATGGCTCTTTAATGGTTCAAGTTTTCGAAACTGTATCATGACATGTGCGTGGTTGAGTCGTCTCCGATTCCATCTTGCCCAACTTGAAAACCTGAAATTTCTTTGATTTCTTTGGTATTTGTCACAATCGTGAACTTCACCTAAGTTCCAGTGTGGGTTACTAAGTTTCATCGGCATTTCTACAGATGCCTCGTTGAATGATTATGTGGGCGTGAGAGTTATTCTGGTTTTCGGCGAGATAAGCGGTCTCATTCCCCTGAAGAAAGCATGCGTACAGATGTTGGAGAGGCAGACTGCCAAATTACTAGCCGATTCATTCTGGAGTTTTCGTAGAAGAGTTGGGGCGGTGGAGCCCACGTTTCCAAGAACGTTGTAGGAGGATCGTAAGGGTCTCGTCACTTCGCGTCTCAGCCATGCCTATCTTCGGGAAAAACAAAACCTTATAAATACGTCTGGTGGCCTCCTGTAACATCGCCAACCTTTACTTGCTAACATTAGACACTTGCTGATTCTTATCAATCCCTCTAAGCTGGATGGATTTACGTAGCTTTTGCGATTCATAAGTTGAAATGAAAACACTCCTGTTACTTTGGGTACAAATTCTCCAATTTGAGTACTGTTAATTCACATGTGTTGAAGACGAGAAATTTTCACTTTAAATTAATTGGAAAAAAATTCCAAAGCGTGTTTCGTTCCCTCAAAATAATCTTCACTAAGGTAATTTCTTCACTTATTCTAATTTTTTCTTCACGCTTATGAATTTTTCATATCGCTGTGCACTAAGCAAAACACACCCTTGCCGGCGACGATTTGATTGCCCTGAGTTTTTGGTTTGTTGTCGGTCTGACGATGTGTAATGATTTCTGGCTGTAAGCCGCACCGTGGGCAGAGCGGCGACCTGCACTGTCTCAGAGGTGACCCCTCGGTTATGCCACTCGTCGACCCTTTCTGTCCTGAGCGCCGGCTAGCGTGAGACGTGAATCATAAAATTCCTGGAAAACCAAGCTCCACGCTTGCCAGTATGTTAGCTAAATTAGAACCTTGGTAGATTATTTTTCCTCCTATTTCCTGTCCCCACTTCAACTTTTCCATCCTTAAAAATGAATGGAGCACTGTCTAAATTCCTCATCCTCAATGACCGTCCCACTAACGTATTAGGATCGATTTCTGTTTCAATTCCTCTGTTTTCAACGGGATTATTTACTTTTTTAGACCGTCATTCGTCCCTAGAGCTTGGTGCGTAATAATTATTGTGGCGGTCGTTCCTTTCTCTGCGCCCACGCATTCCTTTCCTTCCGGACCATCGACTCTCTAACTTCGCACAGAACCTTCTCTATTGCGTCACATTCGCCGGTCCACTTAGCCAGCTCATTCTCTCACAGTACTGACCGAATTTTTTTCCATTTTTGCTAGTGTTAACTATTGAATCGTCGAACTAATTCCTGTTTATTCTAGGCAGCAATTAGGAATTCGGTGATCTAGTAGATCGATCATGGGTGGGAGTAGCTGGCTGAAGTCTGCCCTCCCTTGTGGGAAGGTGGGGAGGGCGGTGAGCCAGACATCGGCTAGGTATCAGACACTTTGTAGGCCTGCGCTGTTCTCTTAAAGCGAGTTCGCTTCTTTTTCAGATTTTCTTAACTTCGAATGTAATTGCATCATGTATGTGTTGCGTATTTTGTTTTGATAAATTAAATGTTTTAGTGGCGCAGTAATGTTTCGATGTGGTGCTTATAATATCTCACAGCAGTCCGTAAAATTAGTGTGCCTAAAATAGTAAGCTATCTAGTACTCTCATCGGGATGAGTTTTATAATTTAGGTCTTCTACCATATTTTGTACGTATGTGGATCGATCAAAAATCCATCTTTACGAACAAACCGCACTGCTCCTTTTTGTACATCGACCATTCGTAGTACACTGTTCTACGGCACCACTTTTCATTGGTTTTCAAAGAAAATTACACCAGCAATAAGTTTCGTTCTTGTTTTCAATTACTGTGGCTGAGTTGATGAAGAAGTAATAATTATATTATCATATCGATTGCCTTCTTTCCTCAAGTTTTACTCTTCAGTGAACGTCTCTCTGTTGTTCTGTTTGTAACTCTATGAATTCACTACGCAAGATCGTCTTCCTGATGCTCAGTTAGTGCGATTCTCAAATCTGTTTTTATTGAGCTGTCTGTACACTCTTTTGGCTCATCTCTGACGCTGCCCATAAAGAAATAAAACTTAATACTTTTTTACTCAAGGTCGCTGTGATCATGCCAGATATATTTTATGGCCTAGCATTATCGGATTTTCGAAGCTTTAACATAGTTGTCTCTAGATGTAGACCTTTGTCCGTTTATTACTCAAGCACAGCGCGAGGCTCAGTTCGTCAAGTTGGAGCTCGCTGCAGCAGCTCGATTTCCCTTACGAGCATGTAGTCAGGATACGAGTGCTTTGATTTTTGTATTGTTTATAATGTGCCCGTATTTTTCAGGAGGGATGGTATAGCAGCAAAAGCGGTGTAAACTATGCACAGCCACATAATTTGCGCGGGAAGAAGATAATTATCATTCGATTTAGTTTTGGGTTCAGTTGCCTCGATTTTGTTTAGTGACGCGCCGATGTCTGCCAAGAACGGCAATTGGAAATGATCTCATTGTGTCATCTACGATGTAATGTTCCAGCTATAGATTATTCCCGTTTGCTGACTTTGGTGTTTTTGCCATTTCAGGACAGTTACAAGTCTTGCTGGTCCTCATCTTACTCGTCTCACCGAGCTTTACGAAGCCCGTCAAGCCCGTCAGCCTCCACGTCCCCCGAACTCCGCCAGCTCCCCACCAGACCAAAGATCCTGCCAAGCAGCAGTCGTCAACTCTCAAATCGTCGCCGTCTGCAGACAGTCAGTTGCATCAGCTGACGCCCAACCAACAATTTCCTGCGTCGAAGCGACATAATCCTCATCATCAGAGTGCGTTGCAAACCACCAAGCATTCCTTGAGCATAGAAAGGAGCTCACTCGAAGAGCAACCTGAATCGTCTGTTAATAGCAATAGCCTCGTACAGTTAGAAGACAAGTCATCCGAGGCTATTATTTTAGAACCTAGTGTAAGAAATACTTTAAGGAGTCAGTCAATAGCTTTCCTTTCAAGAGTGAAGGCTGAAAGCCTATTTTCTCTTTTGTTGAATGAAATAACAGACAATATACCTGAAGCTTCGTCCAGTAATACGAAATTAGAAGTGGACCGTTCTCCTTCGTTGGATAGTCCAAGTAAATATTTTATTAGTGAAAATATCAAACCTACACTAGTTACTAAGGCATTTAGAATTCCTATAAGTAAGATAGCTACCTCAAGCAACTTGAGACCGTCTCTCTCAACATCGTCTTCGAGGATTCTCGCAGCTTCGTCGATCAGACAATCAGAGTCTTCGCCTAAGAGTGAGACCGCCTTTTCTAGAGAAGAGACTAATTTTAATTCACTCGCTGGTTCGCCATCAAGTGATTCTAGCAATAATATTTTGGAAGCCAGCGCTATTCCCGCCGTTAGCGGAGCAGTTACACAGGTAGTCAGTCGTGTGCCGCGACATACCGCCGAACCTGCCACCTTACTAGAGGACCCTACTTTTCGCGACGCCGCCACCTTACTAGAGTCGGCGCAGCCTACGAGGATGGATTCCCCTGATAATGTTGCGAGGAGTGGCAGAGGCAGTGCGAGCAGCAGCAGCGGCAGCAGTGGGGAAAGATCTGCTCATTGGTCCTCACCGTGTAGAATTGACACTGCCATCAATCCCAATAGTTCTCCTGCGTACTTCAGTGAGAATATCTACCACAGTATCAACGTTGCGCACAAGCATGCTCATCGCTTCAAAGATACTTTCGTGAGTACTATTATGATGTTATTACTCTACCTTTTAGCCCATCTTAGTTGTGCATGAACATCGAAAGTGAACGTATTTCGTAAATTCCTGGGTGTTCTATAAATCTATTCCTTTATATCTCAAGCCCTTGAATGGTGTTCTCTATTCGTGTTTTTTCCTGACGAACGCTACGTAACCGTACGATCTCATGTGAACAGATAAGACTTATCGATGTGTGCTGTGCGGTCTATCGGAAGTGAGCACTATTTATCATGGATGTCATAAAAGTAATTTCCAGGTGTCAAAGTTTTGTTGAGCCTTCTCACAATGTCACCATTAGGTGAGGTAATCTTTCCGATTAGGTGTAAACGGTGCGAGTTTATTTTACCGTCTCGACTTCAATCTAAATTTAACCCTAAAATTATCACAACATAGTATTGTAGATCCATTTTTCGTAATCAAATAATCATTGGATGGTTAAGTTTGACCCAAGCTCAAAATATGCACGGTATTGAATTATGCTGTCATGAGATCTACGGAACATTATCTGACATTTTCGCTGAGTTCTTTGTGTGCCGGTCAATGTTCTTCCTCTGCATGTTCGGATGAACGAGTTTTTCACGTTGTGATACAAATTAATAGTACTGGAGTATCTTGATGATGTCATGACTTCAATTTTTTAATTAAATTTGTATTTTCATCGTAAAAATATTCAACATTCTTTCTTCATCATCATTGTTGGAAAAGTGAGGGGAAAATTTAACGAATTCCATTTTAATATCCGTATTTCTGGAATGCAGGTACATGATTACTTTATGAAATTGCTCTCCGGTGCTTAACATCTACTTCTACTTTCTTGTGCGATCTGTGACATTCAACATGATTGATCTGTGGGAGAATCTGTGTTTGTTCATTTTAAATTTTAGCTTGAACATGGTTCATCAAAATTTTCGGTCGTTGGTTCTTGGGTCATCGATTCACATTTTTTTGTTTGAATGCTAAATGCTTTGCTATGCCAATGATGAGTGACAATATCGTCATTGACGGTGACTGCTGTGACGCTTTCATCACCGAGCTTTAGAGTTCACACGCCTTACTTCAGCCTACTCACTAAGAGGATATCCCATCTCCGTACCTTTCTCGATGGATGTGGTTTTGCAATCTTTTCACGTCTTGCTTAACGTATTCTCTGTCCTTATTCAATATTCTGAGCTTTTTTGAGTATTAAAACTAACAAAATTTACCCTGAGCGTACATTGACTCGTTCGAGCACTAAGCGTCGTATTTTGCTCTTTTTGAAGCTGTGATTACCTTAATGTAGTATGAAATTATCCGTCTACTGTGGATCATGTATAGAGTCAGTGATGACTTGTGAACCTGTGAGATTCATAGCGTTACAGCATAATTAGTTTTCATGCCTTTATCGTCCACACCATGTGTCTAAGTCGATGCTCAATTTGAAATCGAAATTCGCTTGTGGCGTGTTCGTATGTAGGTGGGCCATCTCAGGTCATGACGTGGTTCACAAGGTCTGTTGGTGTAGCGAGTGACGCTGTACAAGTGTGACGTTGTGTGACGCAACTCAACGCATCCTCGAAACTGCTGCCATTTCCTCTCGTGGTCAGCGTTCTCTATGGGACTGTTTATCTTGCGCTCTTCTCAGTGCCAGCGTGGGTTTCAGTTCTTTTCGGTCTTCAGCTATCATTTCGGATTGTAAGCAATTGGGGGAACTAGCTCCAGGAGGGCATCCCGGTTTGGTTATTACTTATTAGTATGATGACACGCCAGCTTCCTTTATGTTTGTCATGGGATTCAATGATACGCTCACTTACAAAAGTATGGTTGTTGGGAATACACTGCGCAAATGAATCGGAAACGCTAATCGTGACTTTAGGTGTACAAAATCACATTATTGCACTGGTCGGGGTTGATAAACGGACATTGTTTGATTATCAGCTGCGGCGACTGTGTTATTTGAGAGTAAGCGCATGCATGATTCAGCACTTATTTTTGTAGGTTTTTCAGCAAATCGTTTGGCTTTGTTTGCCCTTGCTAAAGTTCGAGTCCTGTGCATCAGTTGAAATTACACGTTTGATGTGCGTATCAATAAGTTATTATATTTCTACCTCGCGTCGGTAGTCGCTCATGCTACTGTTGTGTCCCACTGACATGCAGTCGGGGAACGTGAACACTGTCGAGTCGCGTTCGTTTTCCTCGTATATTATCATGCTTGTTTGACTCGGTTCGCGTTTGCACGTAGCTGTTTGGCAGGTTCTGTTCTCGGCGCCCATTTTGAGTAGTAGCAGTTCATCTTTTTGGACATCCTGAAGCAAACTTTGTACAAAAATCTGCTCCGAATTTGCTCAGTTTAGACATCTCATCCCATGATTACACTTTTAAATTGAGAAAATATCTCTTTGGTTAATGTCTTCCGTTGTATCAAATTTATTAGGTTTCATATGTCCTTCATTGGTGAATGTTCGCGAAATTGTTCTTAAATATAGTTTATTGTTTGCGGTTTTTGACTCGGTCCATGATGTCACGTTGTCTAGCATTCGGCCGATTTTGTAGCGCGGGAACGGATGGATTCCCGAGCTGAAGGGCAGGTGCTCTGACTCAGACAGTAGCCCTGGTTCTTGTCACCTCATCAATCCCCAACGCTTCCTCAAAACTTTAAAAACGGCAATGTAAACTCAACTCTTAATTGTTAAAGGTCAAAGTTTCTCAATTTTTTCTTCAAACTTGATAGTAATGATACCTGCTTGCAGAATTCAGCTCAGAGTATTTGTGGTGGAGACAATAACTTAACCGCAGCAAAATGATTTGAAGCATCACTACAACGTTACTAAATGTAATTAAGATGAACGGTACTTTAATTGTCAGCTTACAAGTTGCGACTCGCATTTCGTTTCTTATGCGTGTTTGAACTTACCTAACGCTAATGTTCATATATTTTTTGCGTTGTTTCCAATTATATTTTGCGTTTTCAATGAAAAAAATAAATTCATATTGAACAAATGTTCCTTGCAAAATTTCCGAGTGGAATAAAAACGGGAACACATGGCGCTTGCTTGCGCCCGAGGCAGCAGAGATGTCTCATTAATGGCAGCCGTCTGGCTGGTGCTGGTCTTCCAATTTGAACTTCTAACAGGAGCTGCGTGCTCTGGTGACCGCACTCTGCTCTAGTACTCTCCTTGAGTTGCTGCTCCGAATCTTCAAGCAAATTCACATTCCTAATATTTGCTCTGTAGCAATGTTGTGTGTCATGGCTTAACGATTTATTTTCAACTTTCAGTGATTACAAGGCTGCTGTTACCGTGCGTCAGCGTAGTTAACTAACTAGAGTTTTTCGCATGTGACTCATGGTTTTTATTTTGTGTGCAGGCGAGTCAGCTGTGGCATGGCCGAGACTGGTACTTCGCCCTCGCGATGGTTGCCGATGAGTCGTTCGAGTTCCTGAACAGTCTCCCCGTTCCCACCGAGGAACAACTTCAGTCCACGGACTTCAAAGAAGCGCTTGCTATTGCCTATGAGTCGATGCAGCGCCGCGCTGTAGCCATAGAGCAGGTTACTTTAGATCAAGCTCTCTACAGGGATCTCAACGATACAGATTTTTTGAGTGAATTTCGCAGCATGGAGGGAGAGATCGTGAGCATTTTGTGCGAACTGCACTACGCTATGAAGCAACTGCAAGTGAAACCTTCTGAAGTGATCACTTCTGAAATTATGCACGAGAAGTACAGGGATTTGGACATCGGCTCCGACCGACTCATGCGTGACACTGTTATCCTCAGGGAATACGTCAGCGGACTTGACTATCTGGTGCGGGTCTTCGATCACTTCCGAAGCCAGAGCACGTGAGCGACCAGCCTTGGTCCTCGTTCATATACGCGGCAGTACTTAACTCTCCTAGACGTGCATTTGCTATCGTTATTTCTTCGCAGAGGAACTTAGGCCAAAGTTAGCAAAGACTAAAATTAGAATCTCTTTAATGTGTTCTGTTGGCAGTTTGTTTCCTTGCTTTGCGCCTTCTAAAGTTAAGATAGAGGTCACAGCCGAGATGATTGTACGAAGTCAAATATGTTGAGGAATAATGAAAACCTTGCTAGATTCTCAGTGGTTTCGGCGAAGTTTGCCATCATATCAGTTGTTGTATTTTTGTTGTGTATTCTCATTATGCTAAGAACCTTCCTATAGAACAATTTTTAAGTATTACGCGTACAATTAATCGTACTGATTATTTTGTTCTCGGGTTTTTATTTATTGAATCATATTAAAGTTGTCCAGTACCGAAATAACTTGCTGCTGGTATCAGGATGGTTGGTGTGTCGGTGCTTCCGTTTATTTATTGTGAATGCCAGTTGCGTGCTTGTGTCCCGAACTAAATATTTCCTTTTTTTGAATGGCCTGTTACTTTTAAACAAAGAGATCTCAAGCCTTAGCAAAGCGAGGAGTGTTTCGGCTGTGCACACGTTATGAGTTAGAGGATGATTACGATTTCAATATTTTCGGGACATCTCACACATTTTAAGTGAACTGAGTCTTAGTTTTTACGGTGTGTTACTTCACTGAGCTCTGCTCTTTTTCTCAGCCCTCATGCATTTACCGAAAGCCATGCAGTTTAACGCAGGCATATTTTTCTATTAACCTCAAGAGAAAGAAAGAATATACTTCAAATTTTTACAATTTATTCATTCCCTATGGATATAATGACCTGATTTTTTTGGTGTATATTACAGGGGTTTGCAGTATAAATCTCTAAATGACATTTATGTTGGATGCTTTCAGTTTCTTCTAATAGGCTTAGTTTAGTTGCTTCGTGTGTAGCGTAATTACGCTCAGCAAAATCGTGGTCATCTCTACCTCCACTGTCTCTCTCTGATGTTGCCACAGACTATTTGCTTCCAATGAGTCTGAAATTGAATTTAGCGTCACAAAAGCGTTGTTATATACTGTTTGGTGGAATATTAATATGTAAATAGTAAGTTACATGCCGGAGCCGTGGGTTTTCCTATTTCGAGTTGGGAATCAGGTAGCAAATCGTACGTTCATGTTGTTAGGAGTTTTGCTTCACGTACTTCGAGCAGAAAGGAGAACGTTACTACTGCTTCGTTCGTTTGTTCTGGACTTCCTTTTCTAAATTTTTATATTCGAGAAATTTTGGATTTTTATTCTCATTTGTAAGTGGTATCAGTTTCTTCAACAGAATTGTTATTCCTCGTAGATGAATTTTTGGGTTAGGCTATTTCGTGCCATATGTTATTTTCATTATTAGGACGAAACATCATTAACAGTTGTCACGAGGGAGTGTAAGTTGAATTATATAAATTTTACAAATATGCATTAGTTAATTTAGGTTGTGGTTGCAACATCATTCCTTATATCTTATCGAGTAATAATTTAAAAATGAATTGCTTGTATCTCGTTTCTGAAGCTTGCATTGTGTTATCATTTACGCGTGTTGTGTTAGAAGCCCTTATTATTGTTATTGCCTATTGCATGTAGAGAAAGCATTCAACAATTGAAACATTAGTGCTTGTGGTTGTTATGAGTGCGTGAGTTAGATTAGGTTTCGGTACTGTGATATTGATATGTGTTTTCTTGCAAGTATTGCCGGTGTCGGGTGGCTGCGAGTGCTGCTGTGTGACTCGTGTATTGAGAGGAAGGTGGTGTGATTATTCACATTATTTTAATCTTTTATTATTATTTATTCTCATTTGCGCTTCTAATAGTTCCTTGGTGACTGGCGATTATTTATGTATTTCGTTGTTAAACTTGTGTTGTTAATGTAGTCACTTGACCCCGTTGTTCGTGCTGTTCTTTCTTCTTCATTTTTCTAAATTGTGTGATACAGAATTGTCCTCTCAACTAAAAAAGTAAAACTTTCAGCCCGGTGTACTCCTTGTTTGCTTTTACCTTCTCCAGTGGCGTTTGGCCTGCAGGCTCGTGGATAAGCACTGAGAGACAAGCGCAACAGCCGTCTTTATCTGCAAAAATATAATGGATGATATCAATCGAGAGAGATCTGCTGCATCTTGATAGAAACACTGAACACAAGTTGAGGTTCTTGCTTGGACTACGTAGCAGGCATAAAAGTTTTAAGTGTTGTTGCGAGATATTGAAATTCCGTGACTGTTGATGAGGGAATCCCTAAGGGAAGATAACCCTAAGGGAAGATAAAAACCTAAGGGTTTTTTTTATACTTTGTGGACTGGCGCCTATGGAGGAGATAATTGTAAGGGAACCTCAGCTATAGAAAGACCTTCGGGACTTCTGTCATTCATGCCCTCTTTGCTTCTTTCAGATCGCATTCCTTCTTTTTCTTTTGTTTCTCTTCCTTTCTAGCTTAATGTTTCTATGCGCAAGGTATCCCTCGTGGGAACATAGATTTGCATAGACACGGCAGTTTTCTACTGTCCGAACTAAATGGTTCCATCTCTTTGCTCTCTGGAAGTCCCTTTTGCTGTAGCTAAGGAGTCTTAAATCAACTAACATGATACGATGAGAAAATTTCACATCCTCTACTTTCGAATCACGGCAAAAGAATACACGAATTTGATGGTATTCAAAGAAGTTTTTAAAACCGAAAATATGTTGAAGGCACAAAAATGGCTGAAAACTTCATTCAAGGTTGAGAGAACGTGTTCAGTAAATCCGCACTTCGCTTCGTGCGTTTCGGCTGTGCCAATGATCTCAACTAATGTGTCACTAAAATTTGATTTCACTGCTGAAGAATAATTCCCAGATATTGACAAATTGATGGGGTTTGCTTCTATAAAGGAAATTGAGTCCTACAGAAAACATTTCAGTCTTCGCTTGAGACAAAGATACTGAAAACGTTTGTTCACTGCAGGTGCAGGCAAATCCAACCTGTATCAGATGTTTTCATTTTTGATTTCTCAAAATTGTCTCTAAGGAACGTTTAAAAGATAATGTTAGAATATTGTTTCCGAAGGTTTGATGTGCAGTTCATGGAACCCATAAAGTACAGAAAATGTAAACACTGTCATAACTGACCAATATTAAAAACACACATCAGTGGCGTCGCAAAATACGTCAGTCAGAGATAACATGCGCCTTGGCTGGCGACGACTTTTGCGTCTTGAAACTTGTGCAGTGAAGTAAGGACGTAAAATGTATTTTTAATTATTTAACTGATATTAAACCCATCTAGTACCCAAAAATATCATAAATAGCGTACTCAAATTGAATTATAGTTCAATTAACAAAGTACGCAGGCTCTCAATTAAGAAAATGAGATAGTTGCGCTCTCAAAATGATGGTCGGAAGTCACAGAGCAACAATGAAAAAAAAGTAAGTCTTCCCTCAAAGATTGTAGCTGGAGCTGACAGAATTTCCAATGGAATGTAGGGCGGCGTATGGTTCGTGACGATGGAAAACTACCTTAACGGCACGTTTTCATCAGTGCGAAATTTACGTGTGGCGTAAGAATAGAAGTTATTTCACAGACTTAACAACAAAATATGCCTCAAATATTTCTATGAGTATAATCTTAATTCTTCTCGAGATGTTTCAAAATGTATCATAAAATTTCATGTCATTCTAAACACTTATTGTTCAAACCCTTTTCCATGATATTGAAATTGAGAAATTAATCCATTTTCCATATAAGAACATCATAATAAAACAATTGTTGCTCGAGGTATGGCACATGATGTGTAGTGTGTAAGTATCGCGTTTTGCAGCACCATGTATTTTTGTATTTTGGATTGGCTTAAGTAATTTGATATGTGCCATGTCTGGCACTCGGTCAAGTAGAGGTTAATTCATTTTCTGAAAATGAAACGATTTTCACACCTACTATTTGTCGTTACATTAATTCGAAGTATTTTGCAAAACTGGAAAGCTCTTTGTTTCACACTGTTGTACTTGAACTGTCTGAATTGACGAAACTAACTCAGAAGGCATTTCGTCAGAATGAAGTAGCTATTACACTGAGTAGTCTAGCGCGGAACGATCATGGAGTTGTGTTTTCGTTGTCCAATCTATTTTGAAAATTTTCTTGATTCACTCATATTTAAGGCTATCTGAACCAGGTTCTAAATTCCCTACAAAAATTTTTAGCAATTGTGTATGATGAATAAATTTCAAAGTCCAACCTCAAATAACTTTTTAGTTTTCTATGCAGATTTTTTGTGAGAAAGTGTGTATGAAAGAAATTTTTCAGGGAAGACCATTATTTTCATAAATATTTCGATCTTTTCCGCAAACCAATTAACTATTTTTTTTACATAATTTAATTTTAGCTAAATTAAATGGATCTGAAAATAGTAACGATTTATCCATCGGTGAATTGGAAAAATTGCCATACATGTGGTATTTTCTGCAAACATTTGAAAGCTTTGTGATAAACCGAAACCTTTTAGTTAAACTTATTCATAAATTTTTCTACTACTTTAAACACTCACGATGCTCATATAAAAATTATGAATTTTGTTTATTTTAAGAAAAATTTGCACTGAAATGAATCCTCAGCGAAATCATATGTGTCTGATGTTTTAAAACTCTTGATTTAGGATGAGCCAAAATTATTCGATGAAAAGTGTTTATTGTTGAGGCTCATTGGTGATCAGTGATCACGCTTCCTCGTTCAAGTACTATTTCTACGAAAGCCGGAGAAAAGTTTTACGTCGTACGTTAACAATGAATGTTGATATTATTTATTAAGGAGTTATTCGTATTCATCACTTGAAATTAATTTTCCTTTAAACTAAAGCTTTTTCATTGGAGGTTTTTCTTGAGGAAATAGAAGAACAAACCTATATAACGGACTTTTTTTCTATGTTTCATTGTTCTTCTATTGGTTCTACACCTTCTGGATGCGCGGCATTATATATACCGTATCTTTTATAGACAAAATGAGCATCAATTTGATTTAACCATATCGATGTTCGCCGCACTCTATTCTCTTAAAAGTGACGTTTTCTGTAAGAAAATATGCATGTGCAATCTCGGGATGAAGTTAAACTTTTTCCATTACTTTACTGTAACATTAGCTCAGTAGAATTCACTATAATAGAATAATACTCTAGCTTCTCGCTAGAAAACCATGTACGCTTTTTGCTTGAGTCTGTTGTCGGCTAAGTTGGCTGTTGGTCATGCCTTTCTGTTTTTTTTCATATCACGCAACCTTCCTGTACGAGTGTTCTTGCTTCTCCTACTTGATTTTACCAACTTAATCTTTTCACTTTAATAATACAATTGTGCATTTTATCTAACCTAAAATGTTGAAGCTAAGGGAATGGCCAAACGTGAGTACACAAAAAGTTGCGATGAGTGTTGCAGCCCGTGTTCATGTGAGGTAGGTTAAAATTCCTGCCCTGATCCTCCAGGGAATTGCTTATTGTGTCGGTCCCAGTCTACACATGTCAGAGATATACCGTTCCTGAGAGGCATCTTTTTCCTGCCCCAGAGCCTACAGTACTTACTTGTGAAGGTTGTGACAGTTCGTATAATCGTCATCTTTTTCCCAGCTATGTGATGAGGTCAGCGACAACTCTGCCTGGCCTCCACCTGAGGTAAGTTAATCGAATGTGCTAACTAGAGTAAAACTAACTTGAAACTTAAAATCGTTATGATTTATCTTTTTCAGCCTGTAAAACTGCTGCAAATTTAATCGACTTCAACTCAATTTAATTCATCTCTTTTTGATTTAATATGGTTGATAAATTTTGGGTTAAATATAATTTAGGAAATTCTTTATTTTAAGAACGCCACGATTTTCTAAAAAAATATCGAGAAAATCGGAAAAATGCTACGAATTAGATGTTGTTTAAAATGCATTTCACAAATACCGTAGAAGTTTAATAACAATTATTTTCCTATATGCATAAAAAAAACTCTTGGCGTCGTGGCGTTCGTAAAGTAAAGAATTGCTGGTCAATATCGGGTTTAATGCGCTCACAGAAATTAAGAATTCTGTTGCAAAGAATCTCTAAAGTAACACATTTAAAAACGTTTTACACGAATGACATTCTGCTCGCTGATGCGTTATTTTCGAGACATAACAATTATTGCGTTCAGATAGGAATAACATTATTTGGCCAGTTGCTTAGTCGCCGCATTGTTGGGTCACGCCCACTTTTCTGACGGGTGACGCCCACTTTTTTGCGCGAAATTAACAGCCTCGGTTTGGGTGAGTTCAGGTATGCTATTTTAGGTTGATTTATGTTATTTTAGGCTAGTTTATTTAACTAACCTAACATAACCTACCCTAACCTCACCCATCATTACGTCAATACCGTATTATAGCGCATTTAAGAGGCCGTTACTTCACTTTTTATACGACGTTCCTGTAACTTCAAAGTTGAATAGTTCGAAAATTACGCATCGGCGAGCAAAATGCCATTTATGTAAAACGTTCTTTAATGTGTTCCTTTAGTGATTCTTGGGAACTGAATTCTTAATTTCCGTGAGCGCATTGAACCCGATATTGACCAAATTGCTCTAATTTATCCGGTTCTATTTTTTTCTAATTAAGCTATAAGTGATTACAACCCTCAAGAAGTTTTCTGACTAGATTTAAATAATTTGAATCTTGCTTCAATTGTTCGTTTTCAACGAATCCAATCGAGTATTGTCTCTAAAACACAATTTTTCTCCTTATATTTTGAACAAAAAAGCTTGATTGATTAAATCAAATTTAATGCACTATTTCCATCTCCGAATAAATTTTAAATTTCGGTCAATATTTACTTTAATGCGCTCACGGATGTTAACAATTTTGATCCAAAGAATCGCTAAAGGAACATATTTAAGAACATTTTACACAAATTACATTTTGCTCGCTGATGCGTAATTTTCGAGTTATTAAATTTTGAAGTTATAGAAACGTCTAATTTAACAGTGAAGAAACGGACACGTGAATATGCTATAATACGGTATTGACGTGACCATAGGTTAGATTAGGTAAGGTAATGTTAGGTGATTTGAATAAACTAGCCTAAAATATCCTGAATAAACTTGAAATAACTTAACTTAGCTATACCGATTGTTTTCCGCCAAAATACTGAGCGTGTTCCAACAATACAGGTACGACGCAGCCGACTATATAATGTTATTCTTACCTGAACGTTTTTCATGTTATATCTCGAAAATTAGGCATCAGTGAGCAAAATGTCATTCATGTAAAACGTTCTTAAATGTGCTCCTTGAGTGATTCTTGGGAGCCAAATTTCTAAGTTCAGCGAGCGCATTAAAGTAAATATCGACCTAAATATCAATTCGGCGCATTTGTGTTACAGTTTCACTGTGATTGATGAGTAAGTGCTAGTTTTACGTTGTTGAACTTGTCCGAACTTGACTTCTGTAGCAAGCCTGATCCAGGTAAGTTCCCTATTTTAACTTGAATCGACCCTGCTTAAATTGACTTCGTTGACCGTGATGGGTTAAACTGAAGTTTAGGGTCCAACTCAAATTTAAAAGTCGATTGCAATAAGTAATTTTAAAAATAGTAAACATTTAACTGGATCAAGCTCTCATTTAGCGTTGATTAAGTATTTATAAGAATTTCGTTTGTAACGACTGGTCGCTGTGCTGTATTATGAAAATTCCCTTCGTGTACGCCGGCGGCTCACATTTCGACCCGAGTTTGCCTAGTTTAGTGTAACCCAGTTCTGCCTTCTTTATGGTCCCAAACAATGTTAAAAGGTAAGGCTTCCCAAAATGAATGTAGTCTGATTTGGTAATTCCCAAATTGATCATTTTTGATGACTACACATTCCGAAATTTAACTTATAACAACTTTTCACGTTGATTACGTATTGGTACATTTGCATAGGAAGGTAAAGGGTTCATTTCCGTGCCAGTATCAATGAACAGCATTTAAATTATTTCACTACCTTCATTTAAAATAGGCTATAGCGTACAAATTAAGATATTATGGTGAAATTACATATTCGAGCTTCTCAATAATGATAACAATGTAGTCGAGCAGTTGACAGTTTTTCAACTCTGCAACTTCAAACTAAACCAAACGTTTACAAAATTGTATAACTTTACAAGTTGGCCAAATTTTGCAAGCCTCCGTGCGACCAAAACTACAATGTCCTGATTTGGTAATTCTGTGGAACTCAACCAAAACTCAACTAACTTCGTCGGGTCAAACCCAAATGGAGGCGCGGGTAGCGATGCGAGTTCGCAGCAATTTATTTCATCATCTTCTATTTCTAAATACTCTTATGATTCGTATTTTTCCCCGTTGTACACGTAGTGTATTTATTTAAAGATACAACTAATCGATCCCCTCAGGGGAATACAACTATTGTATCTATGGAAATTAGCGCTCCCAGGGGGAAAATGTGAAGGCCCGATCTGAGAGTTAGGTAGGCCTTTTTTTATTAAAATAAAATGTATTTTGTTATGTTAAGGACCACCTTTTCTTCGGTTCACTGCTGTCTTGTTTTTCAGCACTTACTACTTTCTTCTTCAACTTTTCTCTTGTTTCATGAATTTCTTTCTCAACTAACTGTTTCTATGCCCTTTCTGCATAGATTCCTCGTTCCCTTAACTCCATAATAAATGGTGCTTTCCTTCTTCCTCTCTTTGGATCGCATTTGTTGCGAATAGGGAGGCTTAAACTAACTAACAATCTAATCTAATCTACAACTAATCGATGAAAAGGTGTGGCAATCGATGAATTTGTTGTGAGGCATTTGAAGTGGAGCGAATGAAATATTGCATCTTTAATTTTTTGGGGGAACAAGTAGAAAACTAAAAATAAAAGTATCACTATTTAAGGAACGTTTGGGCGTTACGATTATTAACCTCTGAACAGTAAATCTAGAAATAAGTGTGAATCAATTTATCCAACCAAAAATGCGAGATGTCTGAAGAATATCATGACTGGTTGAGTTTTAAGACTTATCGTAACAGTTGTTTTTGAAATACTTTTCAAAATGGAGAGCCATGGATTGTGCTTCACCGCATTGGTCCAACACGACGGAAGAAAATGAAAGGGGTAGTTTAGATATTTGTGAAAATTTGTCTCCCATGGTTGGGTTCACAATATCAGATTTCCTTTTAGCGGGCCGTAGGAACTTTTCATTGAGAGGAAGAAGAAAATATTAATAAAAACAGGTTTCTGTAGTAAGGTTGTATTTTTTTCTCTTGAGGTGACGTGCTGAAAGAACTGTTTGTCAGTGCACCATCTCACTCTGACAACTCTTAGCGGAATCAGAACAGCTTCTCGTATGGAAATAGAACAGCATCTCGAGAAATACACCTTAGTGGTGTATTACTCGAGCTAGGCTGAGACATTCTTTCATGTTTTGCTTATTCCGTGAAAAGGATAAGCGATCCGATCTCGTGTTAGTACCTTCAATTAGTACGAGTAGCATTGTACATCATTTTGGATATTTGCCTAGGGAGAGAAAATTTTTCGTAATAAAACTGAGTGCATATAGTGATTGATTTCAATTTAATAACGCGTACAATAATTTTTTATACCAGAATTTGTTACATTAAATTCTACACCGTATGATGGCCTCTTTCAACGGCATTAATTTTCAGATAGCAGTCTGGGTGAATTTTTTAGGCTAATATTCCCACCGTACATCGTTTATTCCTTTTAATATACTAACATTTTACTTCACCTGAGCAGTGAGGGGAAACGAGCACTCGTAAATCTACCCTTGGAATAATTGGCGCTCCTCCACTCCTGTGGTATTCATCATCGCTTACTGCGGGAAAATGCGGTGAGTTTCATTTTGTGATCGCAGCATTACTTATTACTTCAGGTTGGTCTCCTTCACAAAAGCGGCTTCATGGAAGTGCCAAGTCTCGACCTGTCGCGCGAACTCTCATTTAGTTGAACTCACCATTTTCCTTAGAAATAGAATAATATTGAGACAGCTCTAATTTCAAACGTATTGCGTCTAAAAACATAAATTACTCGAATCATAATGTTAGGAATGGTTCGGAAACCACAGAATGAAATGTTTAGGAAAAGAGGGTACTAAGTACAGGGTTCAAAAGCACTAAGTGTCAAGTACAGGGTTCAAAAGCACCAAGTCTCAAGTACATGGTTCAAAAGCACCAAGTATCAAGTACATGGTTCAAAAGCACTAAGTACATGGTTTAAAAGCACTTTAAGTACTAAGTACTTTTGAATTTTTGAATTCCTACTGTGGGGGAGAAGCTTTGTAGAATTCTCCCACCGTGGTCAGCTGCGTGTGACTAAAGTGGACGGAGCGAGGGTGCTAGGGAACCCCTCCTCTGTAGTGATCTTCCCGAGAGGCAGCAGGCCAATGAAGGGGGTGAGAGGGGTCAAAAGACCCCTCAAACCCTAATACTAGGATCTATGAATGTTAGGGGGTGTGGAAGTACAACGACTGAGAATAGGACAGAAGATATTGGAAAAATGATGATGAGTCGGAAGATGGATGTGTTGGCCCTGAGCGAGACGAAGTTGAAAGGTAGTGGTGAGTTGATGTTTGGGAGTGTGTGTGAAAGAATATCTGGAGTGCGTGAGGAATATGCAAGAGAGGGTGTAGCTATATTATTGAGTGAAAGAATCGGAAAGAAAGTCGTTGAATGGGGTGAGGTGTGAGTGAGTAAAATGGGGGGTAGAGTCATGGGTGTTTGTGAGCGCATATGGACCGGGATCGGATAGGAGTGGGGAGGAGAGAGAGGAGTTTTGGGAGAAGTTGTCCGAGTGTGTTGCAAGAGTGGGGAATGGTTGTAGAGTTGTGGTGATGGGGTGCGAGAGTGGTGCGAGAGTGGGTGATGCGAGAGTGGGTGATGAGGTGGTGGATGGTGTCGTTGGCAGGTATGGAGTAGCTGGGGTGAATGAGAGTGGTGAATATTTGGTGGAATTGTGTGTAGAGAGTGAGTTAGTGATTGGGAATAGTATGTTTGAGAAAAAGAGTATAAACAAGTTTACATATTTGAGGGTGAATGGAGGTGTGATAGAGGAGAGAGCATTGATGGATTAGATTTTAATTAGCAGCGGAGTGATTTGGTCGTTTGCTCGACGTGCATGTATTCCGTGGTGAGATGAATGGGATATCGGATCATTACTTGGTAGAAGGAAAGTTGAGAGTAAGTGGAGTGTGGGGAGGTGTAAAAAAGAGGAGTGGGAGGGAGGTGTTAAATGTAAGCAAGTTGCATGAATCTGAGCCTAAGTGGGAGTATCAGGAGAAGATGAAAGTAGAGTATGGGAGGATGAAGGTAAGTGAGGTTGGTGGAGTGGAAGAGGAATGGAAGTTATTTAAAGATACGGTGGAAAAATGTGCAAGAGAAGTGTGTGGGATAAGGAAGGTTGATGGGGGGATTAGAAAGGGGAGTGAATGGTGGAACGGAGAAGTAGGAGCGGCTGTGAGAAGAAAGCGGGGAGCGTTCGAAAGGTGGCTGCAAAGGGGCAGCCAGCATAATTTTGAAGAGTATAGGGAGAGGAAGTAAGAAGTACACAGAATGGTAAGGAGAACAAAGATGGTGGATGAGGAGTGGGGGAGGAAGTTAGGAGGGAACTTCATGGTGAGAAGGAAGGTTTTCTGGAAGTAAGTGAAGAGAATTAGGAAAGGACAGGTGGAGAGTGAGGCAAGAGTGAAGGATGCAAATGGTAGGCTGCTAGTGGAGGGATGTGATGTGAGGAAGAGATGGGCGGAATATTTTGAGGAACTGTTGGAGGATGATATGGTTGCGAGAGTGGTAGCTGTTGAAAGTGACGTTAAAATGCATGTGTTTGGAGAAGTGAATAGCAGTCAAAAAAGAAGTGTAGAAGTGAAAAGTGCGTTGAATATGATGAAAAATGGGAAAGCTCCAGGTATTGATGGCTGCACGGTTAAATGTCTAAAGAAAGGAAGAAATGCGGTTGTAGAGTGGTTGGGCTAGTAAAGTAAAGAGAAAATTGGAGTCTGTGCGTGTGTAGTTCCGTTGTATAAGGGGAAAGGTAACAGGTATGTGTGTAGTAATTCGAGAGGCGTAAGGTGTAATTCGAGAGCGTCGTTGAGAAGCTGTATGAAAAAGTTTCAATTGGAAGAGTGAGAGTGATGACGGATGGTGGGCTTGCTGAAGAACACTGTGGTTTTAGAAGTGGTAGAGGTTGTCTGGATCAAATGTTTGCTGTGAGGCAGGTCAATGAGAAATACTTCGCAAAAGGAAAAGATGTAAATTGGGCATTTATGGATCTGGAGAAAGCGTACGACAGGGTGGACCGTGAGCCATGATGGCAAGTTGTAGACTTCTGTGGAGTGGGTGGGAGATTGTTAAATGTGATCAAGAGTCTCTACATTGATAGCAGAGCATGTGTGAGAGTAGGGAATGAGGTGAGTGATTGGTTCCCAGTTGTGACAGGTGTGAGGCAGGGATGTGTGATGTCACCGTGGTTGTTTAATTTGTTTTTGGATGGTGTAGTAAGAGAAGTGAATGCCAGAGTGTTGGGAAAAGGTGCGCAGTTGGTGGGACAAAATGGTATGAATTGGGAAGTGTGTCAGCAGTTGTTTGCAGATAATACAGCGCTTGTGGCTGATTCAGAGGAAAAACTGCGGAGACTGGTTGCAGAGTTTGGTAGAGTGTGCGAAAGGCGTAAATTGAGGGTAAATGTAAATAAAAGTAAGGTGATGGGATGTTCAAGAGGTCGTGTTTGGAAAATTGGATGTCAGGATGAATGGTGAAGTGTAAGAGGAGGTGGAGCATTTTAGGTACCTCGGGTTGGACGTGGCTGTGAAGGATAGTATGGAAGTAGAAGTGAGGCATCGAGTAAGTGAAGGCTGAAAGACATTGGGTGCAATGAGGAAAGTTTTTGAGTGCAGGAGTTTGGGTATGAGTGCTAAGAGGAGACTGTTTGAAAGTTAATCGTGCCAGTTTTACTGTATGGGGCAGAGTCTTGGGGTTTGAGAGCAGCTGAGAGGAGGAAGCTGGATGTGTCTGAGATGAAGTGTTTGAGGAGCATGTATGGAGTAACAAGAAGAGATAGGATCATGATTTACATAAATGTTTTGCCGTTTGCAAAGTCTAACTATAAATAAAATAGCAAGGATAGTCACTTTTAAAATAGACATTATTACCTAGCGAGTTTAATATGTCAGAACTAAAAATATACACGAAAGATGAACGTTTCGACCACAAGGGTCATCTTCAGCACTTGGGGAAACACAGTTTTGTTCACAGAGTTAAAAAATAATAATAATGCCTAAAATCCATAAATCCAATTTCGAGGTAAATTTTCCGTTTAGACCTATTTTTGCAGCCTACCATACTCCTAGCTTCAATCTGGCCAAGTTTTTAGTTCCTTTTTTGACTCCCTTTACTTTTAATGATTATACAGTGGAAAATTCAAAATCTTTTGTAAGCGATGTGGTTTCTATTGATAATGCTGATAATCTTTTCATGGCTTCCTTTGACGTAGAGAATTTATTCACCAACATTCCGTTACATGAGACCATAGAGATTTGTTTAGATTATTTGTTTTCTCATACTGATTCTGTTATTGGCTTAACCAAATCTTTGTTCAAAACTTTGCTGCAACTCTCTGTTTTAAATTCATTTTTTATTTTTGACAATA
>JACJUY010001253.1:79011-154423 GCA_014220935.1 Platorchestia sp. MABIK
GATTCTAAAATTCGTAGGTCAAACTCATTGGGAGTGCTATCAATGACTTTAAAATCTTCCTCACGAACTACTCTATTGCACTGTTCAGCATGGTTGCGTACGGCTGAATGAGGAGGGTGTGCAAGTAAGTTCCCGGTACGGTGGCTCCTACCGCGGTGTTCTGCTATTCTTGTGTAAATAATGCGTGACGTCATCCCGACGTACGCCGATGTGCACTGCACGCAACTATATTTATAAATGACACAAGAACGTATTAGACCAGGGATGGATTCCTTGTGCCGAAAAAAGAACCTATTTTTGCCTTATTAATCAAAATTACACGCAGGTTGACAGTAGGGAAATGCCTATCAAAAAGAGACTTCAATTCACGAGCCAGTTTTTCCGATGGGGAACCAAAATAGGGTAGAGTGTAGTAATGGAAACTATCGGATCTGACACCAATATTCGACTGAGAATATTTTCCAGATAAAAATTTTTTAATTTGGGAGTTTACGATTCCTATAGGAAAACCATTGTTATAGAAGAAATTTCGTAAAAAATCAAATTCTGCATGTATATCATTGAACGACGAACATATATTATAAGCCCTATTTAACAAAGTCTTTATTCCGTTTACCTTGAAAATTTTATGACAGAAACTGAAAAAAACTAGTACCCAAACCAGTAAATGTTGGCTTAAGATAAACAGATGTTACAAAACTTGCACCATTCTTTGAGATCAGACAATCAAGAGACGATAATTTGTTACAGGTTTCCATTTCCATTGTAAATTTAATGGATGGGTGTTTCCCATTCAGATAATTCAGGAAAGATTCGGCATGTGAAGAGCTCTTAAAAAGTAAAAATGTATCATCGACATACCGGCTGCAAAAAACAGGCTTGAAAACTGCAGGACAATCGGCTAACCATTTTTTCTCGTGGAAACACAAAAACACATTCGCAAAAGTTGGTCCTAATGCGTTACCCATTGAGATTCCCTCTATTTGTTTGAAAAACTTCCCTGCAAACAAGAAAAAAGAATTCAGCACCGAAAGCTCAAACAACTTCCCGATTAAATTTCCGATTAAGGCCTATGATTTTATCTTCAGGTGTACGAAACAAAGAATTTAAACATATTTCTATAGTTTCACGAAGAGGAATATTTGTGAATAGGTTCTCAACATCAAACGATACCATTGTTAAATTTTGGGCATTTTCGATAGTTTTTAATTTCTTGCTAAACTCGAAAGAGTTCTCAACAATGAATTCGTTAGTTGTCAAATGATTTAAAAGAGGCACCAAAAATTTAGCTAGTTTATAATTAGGTGTATTGGCAGCTGAAAAAATGGGTCGGAATTGAAACATTGTAGCAAAGTCTGGCTTGGGAATTTTGGGTAAGCCATAAAGGACACCTGGACTCGATCCCGAAACATGAAGTTTAGCATAGGTTTCAGTTGATAGTAGAGAATTGTCTTTTAGTTTACGTAGGAAATTGTTAATGCGATTTTCTAGCTTTAGGATGCATATATTAATAGGGTCAAAAACTTCAGTAAATTTAGAAGAATCGGATAGTATTTCAAAAAGACTCTTATGATATTGCTTTTTATCTACTATCACCACCCCCTACCCTTGTCTGGCTTACAAACGATCAGTTCATCATTGTTAGCAAGGGACTTCAAAAGCGAAAAATCACCTTTCCTATAAATGGCCGAAAAAACTTTGTAGGATTTGAAACCGTAAAAATGCTTGTGAGCCAGTGACTGCAACCTACCCAGGAACTCTGCATAATTAGAGGAATTATTCTTTTTTGAAATAAACGCAAGCTTCTCATAAGATAAAAAATATTTATAAAAAGTCGATTTTAAACACCGGGATGCAGAACTCTAACCCGTAAGCTAAAAGTAATTTCGTACGAGGTGCTTGGCTAAAAGAACTATGATTTAACACAACTTTTTCCGGATCACATGGACGAATATCATTATGAATGCCCAGATTACCAAGTTTCTTGGTATGGGTTCTGCGAGTAGTATCTTCGAACTGCTTTGTAGGTTCTTTTTTTCGGCACAAGGAATCCATCCCTGGTCTAATGCGTTCTTGTGTCATTTATAAATATAGTTGTGTGCAGTGCACATCGGCGAACGTCGGGATGACGTCACGCAGCATTTACACAAGAATAGCAAAACACCGCGGTAGGAGCCACCGTACCGGGAACTTACTTGCACACCCTCCTCATTCAGCCGTACGCAACCATGCTGAACAGTGCAATATAGTAGTTCGTGAGGAAGATTTTAAAGTCATTGATAGCGCTCCCAATGAGTTTGACCCACGAATTTTAGAATCCCTTCATACTTTTTAAGGAAAACCTTCCCTAAATAATATGCTTAGTTCCTACCCCCTTCAAATAGTGAATTCTTAGTGTGTATTTTTTCGTTTTTTCGTTACTTTCTTGCTAGTCTTTAGGCATAGTCTGACCTTTAGTTATCTTTTTGTTGTTACAATTATGTTCGTTTTAGTTTTTACTTTTTTGTATTGCTTGTATTCTTCGTAATGTTTGTACATTTTGCACTTTTTTGAATTCATTGTATTTTACAGAACTGAAGATGGAGCTGGACTCCGAAACGTTTACGATTTTGTTTTTTCTAAATTTGAGTAAATATGACTAGTTTTATTAGCATTTTCTTCGCTTTTAAATTTCTATTATCTTCAATTTACATACCTTTTTAGATGATGTCTGTAAGCATCCCTTATTTATCGCATGCTTATGTTTCACCGTGACACTCACGACGGAATATCGAACACAACTCTACTGTGTTCCCAACGCACAACTGAGTTTTTCCGCCCCTCGATAAACGACGAATAGCCATTCATTTCTCCATGTAGCACCTCCCTACGTTAACCTTTCCGTTTTCTAATTGGCCTATCCTGGTGTTTTCTTCACCTTTCAGAATCTCGAATTCATTTCTGAAAACCGTTACTTTCTACTCTTTTTCCTTATATTTTTTTTCAACAATTTATGTTCCGAAAAATGTTTCATTTCTGCCTGATAAGGTATTAATCACTCTAGGTACCAGCCAAGCTTCACTCATACATCCTCAGCACCATCGCACGACGCCCTTATGTAAGCTGAACGCAACATATTCTACTCACAAACACATGACACAAAAGCACAACACAACACTCTACGCACCAACACACACTATTGAGAGTTCTATTACACAACAAAATTGCACTAAAGAACATATGAACCTTAACCAAAAACAGACAAAAGATAATTGAAAATTACTATAATCAATTTATAACTTATTCGTTACCAGTAAAAGTCCTTCTAGCATTTAGGTTAGACTTCTGCCAACTTGTTTACAAACTGAATTTCTTTACATACTTCTTAGGTTTCGAGAAATTGGCTCATGCACTCAAAACTAAGGAGTGAACAAACTATTCAGCTTTTTTGAATTTATTGGTAATTTGAAGAGATTGGCGCACAGGCATCTTTAAAGTTTTGAACCTCAAAAAATATTTTTCCTCTTTTTTTTCAAAAATGACATTTCAATTTTGAAATCTCTTGCAACTAACAAACGGTTGATAATTTGCTAACCCGATGTTGGGCAACGGTGTAGTTTTAGTCGATCCTCAAAAATATCATGAAGGCATGTAATTTAATATCTGAGACTTCAAAATTCTTTAAGATTACAGAGCCAATAAATAAAATAGTACTAAAAAATGAAGATAAAATAAATGCTTTTTACGCTAGCTGAATGAATTTACAAACTCAGGTTCGAAAAATCTCTCTAACTTGCATGTGTTAGGTTCTCCCCTGCGGTGCTGTACGGTCTACCAAAAATAATAAGCCCGATTTTGTATCAAGATTTCAATTTAGGAGAATTATATCTGTATACAATACTCCCATTGTAAGTGAGTAAACTTCTTGTCCCAGTCCTTGCTCATATAACTACAAAGCAGTCGACAATGCTTTCAAATTTAGTGAAAATATTAGAAAGATTACTGACGTAAAAGATTTGACCATGGCTTCATTTGATGTAGAGTCACTATGTACAAATATGCCTCTCCAGGAAACTATAGATATTTGTCTAAAACGGGTATTTTCGGAGGGTGAGTCAAAGTTTTTGGGTCTAAATAGCAGGTGGTTCAAAACTTCACAAGAATTATTAGTGATGCACTCCTTTATTTTTGCAGGAAAATTTCACAAACAAATAAAATAGACGGTCTGGCAATGGGACTTCCTTTAGCACCATCACTTGCCAACACCTTTACGTGCTTTCATGAAAAGAAATGGTTAGATTAATGTCCTCCTGACAGTAAGCCTATCTTCTGCAATAGGTACATGGGAGACACTTTGGTTCTTTTTAGTCATCAATCACACGTGGAATAGTTTTTGAACTACCTTGATCTTAAGCCTGAATCAATTAAATTTACCGTGAAGGTGGAAAAATATGACACTTTGGCCTTTTTAGACTATTTCATAACACGGGATAAAGATCAATTTCAGACATCGGTGTGTCGTTAGCCGACTTTTTCGGGTTTAGGCTCCAGTTTCTTCCGTTTTTGTTCAACGAATTTCAAAATAAATTGTATCCAAACTTTGATTAACAGAGTTACAAAGCATGTTGAACTTTTACATATGCGCATGGTGAATTGGAATTTTCATGCGCATATTTTACAGCTAATGGGTTTCCGCAGAGTTTTATCCCTAAACAATACACGTCACAGGCTGCCGAAGAAAACAATGAATATCAGTTGTACCGTACAGTATATTTCCGGGCACCGTCTGAGAAGCTGTCACGTGAATTAAAATTGCTGTGTGCAAAATATTTCGTTACCTGTACTTTTCGTGTCACTCTGGTTAATAATTTAAAGGTTGCTTCTTTTTTCCGGTGCAAAGAGACGCTTCTCAGTGATATGCGAGCCTCTTTGGTATAGTCGTGTGCAGTGCACATCTTCGTACTTCGGCATGACGTCACGAAATTTCTATATCAGAGTGATAGGGCATAGTGGTAGAATCTTCCATGCTGGGAATCAACTAGCACACCCATCGCATTCTGCAGTGCGAAATCATGCCGAAAAATGCAATGTCCCTGTATCTCCTACCGACTTCAAAATTTTAGATTCTGCTTCGACCCTATATGAGTTCAGGATTGCAGTGTCCTTGCATATTTTCAAGCAAAACCCTGATTTGAACAATATGGACAGTTCATACCCTTTGCAAATAGTAAATTGGTAGAAACCTCTTCAACGCCAGCCTAATTTCATTTCATACTTATATTTTGCGTGTGTTTTTTGTACTTCTTCGTTTTTGTTTCTTCTGTGGCACACTTTGAATCTTTTACTCATATGATGTATTTTTAGTACCTATAATTCATTTTACTTAGGTATTTTATTTCAGACGCAATGCTTATTTATTTTTGAACTGATGATGGAGCAAGACTCCGAAACGTTTTCTTAGTAAAGATGATTAATTTTCGCGGAATTTTCTACGTTTTTAAATTTCTGATATGGTTGCGATTAAAGCACACTGCTGACGTGTACAAGGTTATTTATGTTGAAACGGTACCGTGAGTCTAATCATGCTAAGCTTTTCTCGTTCCAAAACGCAGGAATTAATACGCTTAAAAAGACTAAGTTTTACTAGTAAAGAATTAACATGACGTACATGACATTTGGTACTAAACGTTATTAGCGAAGAACCGATTCACGCTACGACGTGGGAGAAAGTAATTAGACGCTTTTAATTGAACTGAGTGAGCAAACATAATCAGCTTTGTGGGAGAGGCTGAAGAGGACCTAGAAGTGCAGGAGAGAGTGCCATCGTGCCATGTTGGAGCTGTTGCGAATTGACTTTCGAGTATAAAAGCACAATGATGATGGCCACGAGCGTTTGCAAGGTTTACGGTTGTGAATTTAGTGATGGGATAGAGGTTACGACAACCTGCGCCGCCCAAAACGGGCTTGGCTGCAGGAGCTAAACGACGCAATTCCCGCCTGTCAGAAGTGTCGTACAACTGTCTAGGTTGCCTTCATCCCTTTTGCCCGGCCGTTGCGGACCAACCGCTTAACACTTTGACTGCCGCGAGTAAAACTGAAGTTTAAAATTAAATTCAAATTTAAAGTTAATTGTAGTAAGCAATGTTGACAATACAAAAGCATTCACTGGAACATGATTTCATTTAGTTTTCATTACGTATTTTTTTAATTGAGTTTGTGACTACTTTTTGGTCAGCAGCGAAATGAAAACTCCCTCGGTGACTAAATACGGCTCACGTCGCAGTCAAAGTGTTAACGATGGACGTTCTCGTTTGAACGATGTTTAATAATATCAAAATCATCCTAACGTACTTGAAAATATACCTATAAGAATTAATAGCGTATAAATGAATTCCTGTAATGATTTCTTCCTAGAATTTCAATCAATACTATGAATAACAGAATTATAGACGATGATATCTTGAGTCACGATTGTTGAAAACTCAGAGTTTTTCCGGAGAGGGACCTCGACGAAACCTGTTCTTGACGATGACGCTGCCTGGAGAAGCTTTTCCTGAGGGAAGGTTTCCTGACTATTCGTAGAATGAACATAGTTGACATCGTAGATAACTCGTGACGAACTGTTTTTTCAAGCATGATTGACGCAGTTCTTTTTGGAGATTCGAAGTGGATACCACGGTAGAGGAAACAAGGTAGGGTCATTTCTGTGGGAAAAATACTCATCTTTTTGCACGACTAGCCAATAAAAAGGCTTTATTTCAAATGAATTTCATGACGTCACCAAAACGCCATATCGTTAGGCCAATAATGGAGACGGATTTGGAGGTAGCAGTGCTACCAGATGCAATATGAGCGCTGTCATAAGTTCGTTGCCGTGACGTCAGCAAACACATACAGTCGACTAAAAAGTGACTGGTTTGACCCTACCTTGTTTCCTCTACCGTGGTGGATGCGTAGATCTGTCGTAACACTCGAGTATTCCATAGCGCATAAATATCCTTAATGAGACGCGAGAAAGGATGAATCATCTAACGCTCATACGCATTTCATTTGGGAACATTTATACTGTACTTGCTTATGACAAATCAGCTTCCTGGTCAGTTTCCTTCGAAAAATCGACTGAATAGGGTTGGGCTGGTGTCATGATTTACCATCATTTCGGTCTTTGACTGTGTATTCGTAATGAGTACGTTTTTTCTGAAGAGAAATTGTTTCACGAGTGAAGTTAGCGCTTCCCATTTTTCTGAAAGCACACATTGTTTAATGCAGTCACCGCGGAAATCAAGTACGTAATTCATTTCATGTCAGGCACGGAATACATTTAGTGGTTTCCTAACCGTTTCAAAGAATTTTCTACTCAGATAAAATGAATATCAAAAATAATTTCATATATTCTACCTGAGATAGGGGTCAACTTCAAATTGAAACTAAATTTCAGTTATTAGATGGAACATGTTAGAAATTTGAGCTGCCTCAAAATTAATCAGTATTAAGGGAAAACGGTGAGTTCGAGAGACCGAAATTTGGCACTCCGGTATCGGCTTCAAATTTTTTCAAAATTTAAGTCTCACCGATGTGTACATGAACGAATTTTTGGCGAAGACAGTTTGCCCAGTTTATTTAAACTGAATTGAAAACGATTGAATGCTTGTAATTTGAAAATTTTTCCCCATTTGTTGTTATACATAAACATGCACATGGGAGTTTTTTAATGCGCTTTTTGGAATTAGTAGGTAGAGAGAGAGAAACGCGGGATTTCAGAGAATAACTTCGTAGCATCATTTCAGCCACATGATTGGGCTTTTTGCAACCAATAGGTGAAAAAACGAGACATTTCGACAATT
Organism: Platorchestia sp. MABIK; assembly: GCA_014220935.1. NCBI lineage: Eukaryota > Metazoa > Arthropoda > Malacostraca > Amphipoda > Talitridae > Platorchestia > Platorchestia sp. MABIK. Next base: position 86,835 of record JACJUY010001253.1, read on the forward strand.
AATTTTATAGATAGCATCATTTGCAGTCACATGATCCAATAATCGACTATTTACAGAAGAGGAATGCTACCAACCAGAAATGCCGATTGCACAACACATAAAAACACTGATATACTTGTTCGCTACGACAAATGCCGATTAACACAAATAACAAAGTTCATAAACAATGAGTGACAGCATTTCCGTTGCTTTAAAAAGAATACACGTTTAAAACACATGTATTACAATGGAACAAATAGGGATCTCTGCTTCTTTACTGACTTCGGCAGCTCAATTAGACAAGTCTCACGGAAGTTCGACCATATCTAGCCTCAAAAAAAAAGAGCCTAATTAAGTATTTATTCTGATCATGTTGAAGACTAAAAAATCTCTGCTGTACGGTACAGTTTTGAGTGAAATAAACAAAATTAATCGCTAGGTTTTTTCGCAAGACCCTAACTAGATTTTCTCCTAGAAGATAGCATGCATCATAGTTGCTTCGCTCTCATTCTCTAATATTCTACACTGTACTAAAAATGAGTTTGTAACTTCTTCAAATGCGTGTTGTTCGTTAAATCAAGAGCAAAGGTTCCTCGTCTACACTTTTGCCTCGATATGGTTTCCTACTGATGTTACTATGTCAGAGTGGAGGATTGCCTGTTATTTGCGACCCACCCAAACAAGGAACTCCTGAGTGATCTCATAGCCTGAGTAAACGATAGCGCCAAAATTCCATAAGTTGCAGGTAAACTACACACCCGCATTCCCTGCGCTGATAACCGATCTAAATTATCCGTCAGCAAACCATGTCCAGTGCATGCGATGTTCTCAGGCACTTTCACGCCGTTGTGTTGGTTCTCGCTATGGAGGGACATTGACACATGGTCAATCGTCATTGAAATTCAGGGAAAATTTCTGTGTTATAACAATTTGGAAAATAAATTCAAAGTCAATTGTTATTTTTTTCACAGTGCTTCGAATTGAGACTAAAAAAAATCATTTGTTCCTCGAGAGATTCAGTGAGCCAATATTTCTTGGCAACTCTTAGCTATAAGTTATTTTGTAAAGTACAAATATCCAAAAATACGAGTGATATAAATATGAAAATTTTACATTATGTGAGCCATGCATACAAAGCATTCTTGAAAAATATATCTGTTAATTACAAATCAGTGTGACTAGTAGGATGAGTAATTGAGGAAGCAGGATTTAGTGTTAGAATGCTTCCGATATCTCATAGACCTGCTAAACTGCGATCGGTAGGTCATGCACAACTACACTTGTAAAAAAAAACTAAATATGCAATAAATTCCATCTTTCAATTTCGCATTGTCACCGTCTTATCAAGGCATGCAAATTATGTATGTAAAAATCATGTTTCGTCAAACTCGGACAATTTGAGAAATAGAATTATTCGTATCTACAGTTGCGAGAAAGGAACCCATCAAATTAGGTTTTTCCGAACAAACAATAAACAAGAATAAGTTACGTATGTCAATCGGTACAAAACAGTGCAAATCTACGAAGCAATTGACAGTTAACAATCTACGATCTAAGATATAGCCTCCATAGTTTCTCATGCCACCTTTACCACAATCATTGCAAACATTTACGATTATTATGTAGACAGCAACTAACGTAGAGTACAGTTAACATATCCACAGAAGACAAGCAGAACAATCATGCACTTAAAGGAGCTTTCCTTGACGTTGGAAATGAATCACGAATAAATAACGAAATTGTTTCGCGTTCAAAAATGCGAGCCATTCTCGAGCTCAGAACACCTGAACGAGAAGCTGCAGTATTGGGACCAGTGAAGTACCCGTAACTTCCCTTCGAATTTTTTCGCACTTTAAATGGTACAGACAAAACTTAACAATATTCGCAAATGATCAAAAACGATAGGCTTTCATCATCTAATCATCAATTGAAAAACAGTTTCCTGCAGGAATATCCAATTCACCGGTAATTACAGAATGCTAATTAGTTTGTTCAGAACTGTCCTGTTGAGCACTCGTTTCTGTCTAAGAATTTGCAACGTGTAGGACTTTTTAACACATCACTAATTTACGCCATACCCGATGTAATAATATGACAAAATTATTTCTCGCTCGAGTCCGTAATAAATGTTGCATCATTTCAGTCTCTGCTCCATGAAAACAAATACCACTCAACCATCACGAAGACAACGCTCACAAAACAAGGCACCTGTCCTGTCTAGAATAAGATCTTTTTCTCAGTGTTTCCATGCTTTCTAAAGGAAAGAGCAAACAGTAGCAGGAAAAAGAATTTATCCATTCGTAACATTAAAGTCAGCTACTGAAATTCATAAATCTCTTAACAATCATTGTCATGGGTAGTTAGACGTATTTTTAAGGAAAGATTTTTCCCAGCTGTGAAACATGCACGTGCATACTTGGATAATTCACTATTCTAAAGAAGTAGGCCACAATGGCTAACGTAGGGAATATTTCAGTGGTGACGGGATAGTTTACTTTTGGTTGGAGTTAATCAGTTGCAATAGCAAAATATGTTCGAAACAATTTTAATTTTCCTGACAATGAAGTAAATTTGAATATCCTTCAAACGTCAGTTTAGCGATTTCTGATTGAAAATCCAGTACACATGATGCCAGACTGACCAGTGAGCTGAGAAAAAAGACAAGCTAAATTTGGCACTTAAACCCCCAAACATTACGAAAAATATGAAAAATGGTTCACGGAAAATATTTCTCGTAAACACTACCGTTTTTGCTGATAAATAAAAAGAATAGTACAAATCCATATACACTTTAAACACTCCAACCGACCGATTAACAATACTTTAAGCTAATTTAAATATACATTTATTTACACGGAAATAGTTCACTAATCCTCATTTCGTTTATGTTCTGTTCTTGGCTCAAGGCTTCGTCATAACATACTTCACATATTAACAAAAGCTCAGGGCAAATATTGGACATAGAATTCTAAACCAATATTCCCGAAACCATCTTTGGCAGCAATCCCTACATTTTACGTGAGTCAACAACCTATCCGTCAAGATTTAGCCGTGCACGTCGAGACTCGAGCTGAATACCTACTGCGGGAAGAAATAAGGCAGCATTTGATGTAAATTGAGGCAAATGAAGATGAAGAATGTATGCAGTTTACGCAAAATAAATTAGTCATATACCCGCCGGAATTGTATTTTAGCAATCAAGAAAAATGACGCTGAATCTTGAAGTTCACGCAATAAAAGCCGATGAAAATACATAAAACTAAGCTTTGTCTAACATTAAGTTATAGCTAACACGACACTCTCGTTCTGGTGAATCTACAATGCTAACAAATGTGTTGCTTCTAGTGGGAGAATTGAAATTTGAAATAGACCAAAAGATAAATGCTAAATCCATTCCGCGGACAAGTTCCTTCGATCAGAGTCGAGGGGTCGGAGTGTTTCATAAGGACTGCTACTGCTAACCGGCCGCAATACTTACCTAATATATATGAAGCACACGGGATTGAGTTTCCTTTACGCTACAAAGAGATTGTTAAAATTGTCAAAAGAAAAATATTTCTCAGATTTGTCATAATGCTAGTCCTAGAGGACCAAGACTAGCAGCAGGACTAGGCAAATGACGAAAAAATAGATTTTATATCTTTACAAGACTTACAATTCTTAATAATATCATGTGTGCACCACTGAACAAAAGTAGAAAAAGGCATTAATTATCTCAGATAAATAAGAAGCAAGCTCAGGAAATCTCTTTGAATATTTTCAGATGACTTTGTCGAAATAAGCAATAGAAATAAGCAATACTGTAAACTGCAGTGAAACCGACCAAGAACTAGATGCACGTCGCTCATTTAGCGGAAAAATTGCACAGACATTTTGCTGTACAACAAAAGTTAAGTTCGTCGATAGCACTTACAGAGATGAAAAACTCAGCTTATGACACGGAAGTCGAAAACATTCCAGTAATGCTAAATTGTAAATGCTGTATTCAAGGAAGCTATTGGAAGCAACTGTGAGACGTTGCTCAAAAGCCTATATCCTCAATTCACACGACAAAGAATAAGATCTCTATGGGTCTATTCCCTTTAAATCCAATTCTCAAAGGTATGTACAGTCTCATGGCTACCAGTGCTCTGAATAAGAGCCCAATTCATTCACAGCGACTGACACTCATTCAGATTACTTTTAGACATTATTTACACTTACACGATTATTCTATGAGACACTAAGCAAAATTAGGAACAGTTTACGATCAGTCAATACGATTAAAGAAGGATGAACCAAACTAAATTAGTTCTGGTCAGCACCATAATTTTTCCGTACTTCAGCGTAGTTGATGCTCATAGCCTCAGTCACAGCCCAGCAGTCTTCCTACCCCCATCGCCTTCTTAATTCACACGTCAACTAAATATACGGTAAAATTGAGGTTAATGAGAAGCATTGTCCAAAATCCTGCTCAATCATAAAGTGATTGAGAAGAAACGCGAGGGTTTTCTATAGTTCAACCTCTCCTTCCACGGTCATTCGTTCGATTTTTCCTCTTCCTCAAGCGCTTCCCTCCCTTTCTGTGACTGTGACTGCCTTTGCCACCTTTTCGCCGATGCATACCGGGCCGACGGTGGCTACTGCTGGTACTGCTACTGCTGCTGAGGTCGGAGATTAAATTTCGGTTTACACACTGAGCACAGCAAGAGTCAGCAGGATGGATTTTCCGCGAGCACGATAGTTGAGGGCACGACAGTCGATGGCACTCAAGAAAGCCATCCTGTAAAGCAAAATATTTAACTTTAAATAAATGAAAAATTATCGCCAACAAAGGAATACATTCAGCTAACTTTCTCAAATAATTATGATAAACGTCATACTTTTACAAGGATTTATTACTGTCAATGCTCCATCTTACAATAATATATAATTATTAATATTACCATAATTTACTCATCAACTTAGGACTAGAACGATTTTTTGTCATAAATAAGTTTTTCTTGTAAAACCTTCCAGGAATTTAAATGAATGATCTGTGCAGAGCGGTATTTGATAGCAAATATTTGTAAAATTTAAAAACTCTTACTTTGCAAGCGCACTTGATGCACTTGTATATTCCTCCTGGTGATATTCGAGGATGCCATTCGTCACCATTTGCGTGAATTATACCCTGCAAGATGAAGAAAATTGATTACTTTTCAAAGAGGTCATTCCAAATTTTCCTATGTTCAATCGTCGATGCGGCACGACTAAAATGTATTTAGCTCCCAGCCCATGTTCACGGATTAGGCTTAGGCCCAGTGACTCTACTTTTCACAATTGTTGGGCTCTAAAAGAAGCGCTACTACCTTGCTTGTTTCTAACACACACAAGTAATCCTCTTTTTTGTCTACCATATTAGCGTGTTTCACAAAACAATTAATTTCCCTCAAATTCACACAGTGAAGCAGTTGCTAAGGTACTTGAACTTTCAAAATAAGTGTTATTTTAATGCTATCATAGCAGTGACGTGCAAAAATGAAAAAAAATCATAAAGCACACGTCATACTAACTTTGACAGGACATCCACCTTCGCTGAGGAGCTGGTTCCGCCTTTCCTGCTCGCGGTCCACTTTGCCATCATCACCTCGAACGCCCGGGACGGTAGAAGGCACGGCGACGACAGGTCTCTCAGGGCAGGTCTTGCAGCAGTTGCCGGGCGACAGGATGCTCTCAGAGTGAGGGCAGGTCAGGCGCGGGCATTCTACGCGGGAGCATTGCAGCAGAGGCCGGTGGTCATCACCAAGCTGCAACGATATAGCGTACCATGAGATGTGGTCGCACCGAGGTAAAAATTGTGACAGTGGGTGAGAAAGACTGTTGGATTATGCTTCACTAATTGTTCAAAAACGGATAAACAAGAAAATTTAAGCTTTCAGGCTCGATAAATTAAGCGAAGTAGTGCCATGAACGTAGTATTGACCTTTTCAAGTCTGCCGGGACAAATGTGTCGGATCAATTTCGTGAAAGCCGACTCGAATGGGTTAAATCTATTCGAGTACATGCAATGGAAACGACGTGTAGAATTCGGAGATGAAAGGGGTGTTTACAAGTTATTTTTTTATTTCAATTCGAGTATTCCAAAGAATTTACTTACAATTGCTGAGCCTCAAGTATTAAGGGAAAAATGTGAAGTCAAAAATCTCCATTTACCTCTTCTCGACTGACGTACAACTTAAGCGAAAGTAACCTACTCGAGCTTTGCGTTTCATTTGAAGCTCCAATTCAGTGCATTAATAGGAAATGGCCATTCGAATCTTCCTAGTTCGGTGAAAATTGGGATTATATCAGCTATAAATTTGCACTAAATTAACATAGAGCAGAGACAACGTCAGAAACTATAATTCTACACAAAATTATGCTTCATTCTCTTCCCTTGTTTCAAATGCCTAACAATGCATTCAAATTTTGTTCCATGCACAACTTCACCGGAACAAGGAGATATCCTATCTGGTCTCTTAAGTTTTTTTAACCTTCTCCATATCTAATTATTTGCATCAATAGCGCTCATAAATGGAAATAAAATTCGTAGTTAGACGGTTTCCAATATTCAGAACAATCGTTTTTCATATAACGGCTCACTAATTGCTACCATACGTTGCGGAAGTCTCCCTTGTTACCTCATTTTTTCTTGCACCCAGATTGAATTGACGGAAGATGTGAGCTGTTTCGTTTTTTAGAATTTATACCTATTTTATCAAATCAAGTTTTCTGAGTGAGACGTTTACTTAACCGCCTTGATATTTTCTGCTTGGGCCGAATAACCTCGGAGGAAATGAAAAACCTCTGAAATGACGTCCTGATTTTAACAATCTCTCAAATTTTATCACACACAACCTTGATTCACAGAGGGAATACAGTTTCCGTGTCTAACATGAATTGCCTTGTAGAATTACCATTTGACTACCGTGAGAAAAAAATGTAATTCATTTCTACATCTAAACATGGATATTCACAGTAAAGTGGGATTGTAAAGTGAATAGCCAAGTGGGAATAACCAAGTCAAGTGAATTGTTTCAAGTGAATACAGTATATAGGCAGTACAATAATCAACCTCGGCATTTATTTCATGATAAATGAAAACTTATAGCACCGAGTAATCGTTTGGTATGTTACAAGAGATAAACCAGGCCAAGTACACCCGACGTAACTTCTAGTCACACGAGGCAAGCCTACATTTCTAATACTGTACAAAACTGCTAAAGCGAGCACTCACATTACAGGAGCAGGTGACACATTTGTCAAAGCCGTTGGGCGGAAGGAAGGGGTGCCACTGCGCACCTACGAGGTGCGTCTGATTGTTGAAGTGGCAGCCAGGGCCCCTGAACCGACGCTCCTCTTCGTTGGCTGCAAAATGCAAGCTCAGGTCAGTTGAAGCTGATTTTTTATACAAGAATTCAGTTGTTAGCCAGGAAACGATGAAGAACTGCCACCTATAAAATTGTGCAGTTTGGCTGTGAAAATTATAAAATTATTTAAACTGCGGTGAATAGAGGATTAATATTATACAGTCATGTCAAGTCCCATTCAACCTCAACGACCCACAACTAATGATGAGATTAGATTAGACTTTGAGTTAGGTTAAGGTCTCATCTCAAAAAACTTTCCCAAATGAGGAAGGAAGGCACTACTCAATATAGAATTGAGGGAATCGGGAATCTATCCGCAATTTGTGTTTCCCCTACCTTCGTAAGAAACTGTTAGGGTGTAAAAAGATTATGAACCAATATAAAAGTTGAAGATAGTAATAAGCGCTGAAAAAGGGTAGCAGCGAATCAAAAAATTTGTTCATAACAAACCAAAATTCAATTCTATTTCAAAAGAAAGGCCTGTCCTCAGCTCGGAGCCTTTTTTTGTAGAAACGTTATTTCTCACCGACACAATAGTTGCGTTTCACTGAGGAAACAAAAGAAATGACAAATTTTCCAAATTTACTGAAAGTGGTAAATTTCTATTTTCAGTTTCAAAATATGCGTAAATAGATAGGATTATTCTCACCTCGATCTAATCATCGAGTTAGGAAAAAATAAAACGAGTCAAATTAACCAACCCAGCAGCAAACTATTTCCCAACTTTAGGGGCAACATTTAGAACTGCACAGCAGTTCAATGTTCAACAAAATGCGTACACATGAAATATCCTTTTCTTTTGTGATGAATAAGAGTTATACAGTTGTAAAACTTAAATACGAAAAATATTCAAAGCGTTTCGACACGCAATGTTGATAATTCTATTCATCTCCGCAAAATACTATGCACACTCATTAACTAAAGCAGTAACAGCAAATTTACAGAGCTATTCGTATTGAAACGTCTCCCAAAATTTAGACATGACCATCTCATCATAGTTTGCTGCCCCCCACATTAATATTTGGACAAATTTTCACTGGCAAAATTTTAGTCTTCTTCTACGTTAGTAAAGACAATACACGCATCTTCAAACTTATTTGAAATATTTTCCAGCACAGGTTTTTTAATTGGTGTAACGTTTCATATGTGGAGTACAGCAAATAAGGTGTAAAAATCGAAAAAAAAAACTGCGCACTGTCCTGGAAGGTGCAGTCAAATACTAATAAATTTGTTACGAAAGCATGTCAGGGAGTTATATTTTATCTCCCAATCATTGATGTTCAACACTGCAATCATTATTTTACTGATAAATTGTCTCCAGATGCAAAAAGAGATTCTGAGAATGTGCTATTTGCTCAAACGCTTAAGACCTTATCTAAATACTAAATTATAGTTTTTAGTTATGTCCGCAATGATCTGTAACTTTCAGGTTATACACAACACATCATTACTAATTCGACTTAGTTTAAAACTTTTTGGCCACAACAAAGGTGATCTCAAGAAAACGAAAAAGGACCATTTAGTATAGACCCTGAACACTAGGAATTTAAGCACAAGGTCTGCACCCAAACAGGATACTCTTCGCATTGAACCGAAAGTTGAGGTGGAGGAAGTAGAAAAAGACACAGGGGATATAGCGAAGAAAGCATGAAAACAGAAAGAAGCAAAGTGGGTTCGAAAGATAGATATTATTTTTAGCTAAGCTAACTTATTTGACAGTATCGCTGCTCCCTATACGATAGACAAACTCAACTAACCTAACCCTATAATTCTATTGTCTATTCTATGTTCATCCCATGTCCCCTAAGGAGACGTGCTTCTATCACGTGTCCACTTAGTGCGTGTGCCCAGGAAGGATGAACAACGTTTAGTTAAATAAGGGCCGGACTTCAAGCAAAGCTTGACACGGTCCACGCACGCTTAGGCGGGAGGCCGTAAAGCTGACCCCCGTTTCCGTTAGGTTTATACTGATAAACCTAACCTGTGGTGTAAAATTGAAACCTTCTTGGTCATACTGTCACTTCCCTTCGCGGTAATAAATTAATAAAACCCACTACGACTTTTTCTTCCTTCAAGAGGAACAGCATAAGTCGTATAACCTTGTCGGGTGTCGTCTCAAGAATCCTGGATCTGAAGGTGAGATTATTATGGAAGAACTCGCGACACCCAGACACACAATTGAAAGGCGTTAACTATCCCAATACATTGCACAATTTTCATCCAAGTCAATCTCTCGCAATGAGAAGTCGGTAATGAATGAGCTGTTTGATGTTGCAAGCAGACCTGGGCACATGTTGCAGCACTGCCCCGGCAACCGATGACGCGGTGCGTCGCACTTCACATCAGGACACACTTCGGAGATGCACGTGATGGTGCCACGGGTGCACATACATTGCTCGCAACGTGACCACGAAGATCTCCAGCTTGCACCGTCTTCGTAAACTCGTTTTTCTGCGGTAATAACGTTTAGGTTACCCCACGAGCGCACTTTTCTCTAATTTAAACAATGGCTTGTTTGAAAGAGAGAAAGAGACACCTAAATGTCGATTCCACGTATTTGACTAACAGTGACACTGGTAAATATAGGATACAAAAATATCAAACTTGGCAATCTTTGTACATAACATATGTGCGAGCATCAACGCGTGTGCACGTGAATGAAGGTACGTATTTTTTACAGGTATTAATACATGCATCCTTTCCTAGGATGGATATGGACATGGATTGATGGATTCATCCATGCATCTTCCCACCCATTCTTCCTTTCATCTCTCATACCCACACACGTCAATCAATACACAAATTAAATACCCTTAGACACAAACAAATACAATTAAACTCATTATTAGTATGAGACCCTATATACCAAACTAGGCGGTCTGTCATTTTACGTAGGGAAGAATTATACTGTAGGGCTAGAAATACCCCAGAAGGTTCTTTGCAATCTATATTCTTCAACAAAAATTTGAACTAAGCTCCGGACACCAGGAGTTAAACTCTGCTAATCTCGAAATACAATTAATCGAAATTTAAAATAATTCCTAAGGACCGAAGATGGTAAAAATGCAATATTGACGTTTGAATTTTAGGCAACATTGCCAACAGCATAAACTTTCGTGTAATGGTGGGGCGCAAAACTCTCGTAATACACTTTACACTTCTAATTGTTATCGTAAAACGATCACTTGACGGTCTGTGAATGAATTTTTAGATGAATTATATTTAATGATGGTACTGTGCTACATCGAAAAATCATGTCTTGCTAATTTCTGGACACAAAAGCTAAAAAAGTTTTCAGTTCATTAGTATGCGGCCAAAAGCTGCTTTCTTCACTTAAAAAAAATCTCCAAACAGCATGAGACCTTCCTTCATCTACTAAGTTTCTAGGCATTGCGTACGCAGAATGTTAGTTGTATTGAACATACCTCTTTTTTATAAGGTCTCTAAACATGCTGGCCATAATTTTTGAAGGGGTTATTTCTTAGTTCATTTCCGCATGCTAGCAAACGAAATACAGGCTGATCTCTTAAAGTGAGGAGATCCATTCAACTTTTCACCACGTGCACACATTATAAATCTCTAAGCATATATCATCTGCTTCATGGCGAACGTTCAAACATTCAGCTTTAAATGTGACAGATGAGAACGAGATTTGTTCATCAACTTGCCTGAGTTCAACCCTTTCTCGTATCAATTGACATATACATTATTCATTTTGCACAGCTCAAGGGAATGTGCTGTCATGGAGCAGTGAAATAATTATAAAATATTTTGCAAATTGTTCTTAGTTCCTTCAGTTTGACAAGCCGCTATGATATTTAAAAGAAATAATAATTAGTGTGTGTGTCTAAAAGTTTTAGGTTCGCAAAATTATCAAACATTTATAGAACATTTTCGATTGACTAACAGAGCATACTTGTAACATGTCAGATTTGAATTTATTTTCGTAATTGTTCCACACATCTCTAAACATTTAAAGAACCCGGCTGGTGTAACATTTGGGCTATAAAAGAAAAGCTTTAATGAAAAGTTGGTTATTACGGTAAATTCTAAATTATTCAGACCATAAACTTGGACGCATTTATTATGTGTGTGTAACATGAATATAGGTAACTAATCGACATGAAATGGTAAATTTTTGTCAGATATAAATGTTAACATCAATAAAAAATAAATAAGAATACTCAAACTATTAATGGATTGGGTTTCCACACAAGTCCGCACATTAGGAGACCATGTAGCCTCAAGGAATTCTTTGCTCTCTGCTCACGAAAATTCAACACACAAGAAATCCCACACGTTAAGGGTGTGGGACCACCACGTTACTTTAGGACCACTCGTATACATGTGTGTACTGATAGGCCCCGCATTAAAAAATTCACTAATCTACTTACATTTTCGTCTCAAGTTTAAATAAATTTTAACTTTCTAATCCAAATCTAAGCAACTTGAATTTAACGCTCTTTGATGTAGTCTAAATCTAGAATGTTTATATAAATTACAAACAAATAACTTTACTCGTTTCCTACATAGTAAGCAATGATTTCTTCGTTTCATAACACTTTGACTGCGACGTGACTCACCGGTGGTCACTGAGGGGATTTTCACAATGCTGCTGACCGACCAGCAGTCACAGACTCAATTTTCATAAAACTCATCAAAACTAAATGAAGGCACGTTCTATTTAATGTTCGTTATTTTCAAAACTGAACTTTAAAATTAACTTTAATTTGAGTTGAATATTCAACTTCAGTTAATGTTTTAAACTACTTAATACTTTTGGTAGTTTGCTTCGAATTAATAAATATGTTTATTTTTCATCCGCAGTGTTAACATTCGTTATCAATTGATGCTCATAGCGTTCAAAAAATCCTCTCACGGTGTTTGCTTTACAGCATTTAGTTTGAAAATATCGCGTAACTAATGCGGAATTTACCATTCAAATTACCTAAGGGGACAAAATTCATTTCCCTACGTACACTTACCGTTATCGATACATTTAGTTCTCCTGGAACTGTCCACGTCGTTAGTGTTAAGACACTCAAATCCGCAGCCGGCCCTTTCTTGCTTCAGGTCAACGTCCGCGTTGTCCAGCATGCAGGACTTTGGTACTGGCATCGAGTCCAATCTACAACATACATGGAACTTAATCAAATATTTAAACTGACAAGTTGAATTTTTTCTTTATTTTCACGTCAGTTTTAACACAAAAAAACTAGAAGCCAGTGTGGCATAAGAAGCTTGTCTTAAAGTACCAAATATCAACTTATAAGGGTCATTCTTCTTTATAGGAATTAATCCCATTATTTTAAGATGGTGCTACAGATGAGGGGGATATTCGCTGTTAAATGATCAAATTTTCAAATGGTGAAACAGTGGAGTGTTACTTTCTTAAAATCAAATTCAACTAAAGAATGGTCAGATCATTAGTATTAAAACCAACCTGCCCTTCAGAAGGGTAATGCCTTTGTTTGGCTCGTTCGGGGCAGTGGGAGAAGTGAAAAGCAGCATTTCGAGGAACGTGACTTGGCCGGCATGCAAGCGCGACAAAGATGCTTGAGTTAAAAGTGTAGTGTGATCAGCTACCTCCCAGTTGTCCACGGCCTCTTCCAGCACCACTCGTTGCTCAGCCAAGCGGGGGTCGTACGATTCGTCTTTCTCTTGCAGCACCAACTGCCAGGAGGGACGTGGTGATGGTCCTGCGTAAAATGGTTTATTTCAGTACCCACTGGACTTCAGTGGGTACCAATACAAAGATATTACTTTGCGCAATTATTATAAACGTCTTTCTAACGAATTCATCAAGTCCCAGCTTCAAATCCACCAACTTCAGTGCACTGAGAATACTCACTTCTTTTGTTCATTGGACATTACAGATTAAAAGTGTAAGAGAAGAAATGCAAAGTCACACATCCTGTTGGAGCAATTACCTGCAATTAAGCTAAAAAAATAAAGCGATTGAATTACATTTCATCGGATTTTCATATTAATAATTTCCCTCTGTCCATGAACAAGAGCCTTGCCACTCAAAAAAACCTATTTCATTTCGAGCGTTATCAAGAGACTCACAAGGCGAGTGAAACAATTTCTCGAATGACTGCGCGTCATGAGGTAAAAAAATGAAAATAGGCAAATAGAAATCCCCCAGGAAGTCATTAGTGTCAGCAGCCAATCGGAATAAACGTGTTATTTGCTCTCTCGAGAACACCGAGATTGAACTGTTCACCACAGATTCACCCACTATCAGGACGATGGGTGAATTAGGGTACGGCGACAGCCAGGTGACGCTATGGATTCATCTTGCATCTTCTATATTGTTCAGGCATCTGGAGACTGTGTAATACTGTCGGTCTATTTTCACTGGGATGGACATGGCTTATTCCTCTTTGCAGCAACGAAATGGAATTCCAAGACTATTAATAAGTACTTTATGACCACGTTCATACTTTCATTTTCCTAATGGCAACGGGATATTTCAGGACGAAGAAGCTGGCATCTGTAGGGCAGGAAACGTTCAAGATATGTGTATTCCGAATGAGGGGACAATTGAGCTCATGGATTGGAAACTGCAACCTCCTGATTTGAACCATATTGAAAATTTATGGGATGAGCTCTGAAGCAGCCTGCGCGACAAGTTGCCTTTCAAAATTAATTTATTTCACGAATAGGTCACTTCAATTACGGTCAAAATTAGACTGTAGGGGATCCAAAATATTCTAGAGTTACGGTTTGATAGAATAAAAGTTGTAATTCGGGCTAATCGCTTAAGAAAAATTCATCATGATACGCGCAATTTTTTTGCCACTCCGCGTATTCAGCGAAAAATGTGAATTCTACTCTCTGGTTGTTGGAAAAATGCATTCCCGTTTTAACTAATGTAGTGTTCATTTTTATTTCTCCCGAATGTATTTTTGATTTAGATTTGACTTGTCTTCTTTCGTCTTGTTTCAGAGAGTTGAGAAAGATCGAAGAGGTAGGGATGGCTTATTTTACTTGTTGACTCGCTTTAATAAGATATAATGATCACTTTCAATGCGTGTTTCTTCATACTCTCATTTATAATCAGGATTTTCAAAAAGCAAAATATTTGTAGATATCCATATCTAAACAGCTAAATTGTTCATGTGGTGTAGGCATATTCATAGGATCGATGAAATAAGGCAAAAATTGTAGGCACTTGATGGACACACATACGTTAAAAAATACATTCGAAACAAGCATAACTGTAGTTTTATCAATGAGTACCTAACATTGGAATGGATAGAGAAAGAACGCGGTTAGATCGTCGTCATCATGAAAAAATGACATACTAAAAATACTTGGTGCACGTTTAACGAACCAGCAAGCTGAATATGGTAGTGCATGACGCACTCTTCATCAACGGCGATCCAGGCCGTGGCAGCCCACTGAACTCCCATGGAGCGGACGAGGGCAGGCGCACTGGAACGCACGGCGTCCGTCATGGCCTGCACTTCTAGAGTGCCCTGAAGAGTAGCGGTGTCGCTCTCCACTGTCACTTGCAGGCGTCCTCTCATTAGGGCGTCTAGATCTCCGTATGTTGGCCTGTGCAGAAAATGGGAACATTAAAGTACACTTAAAAAATTTGTTCCAAAAGGGAAATTTTAAAAATTACTTTTGTTAATCGAACAGGCTACGTGTAAAACATTAGGGCTTCGCCAAAAAAAGAATTAATTTCAAACGTAGAATATTTAAGTACCACTTTTGAGCCAAATTATGATCGCCTACTCAAAATGATTACATAGAAGCCTGAATAAAATCATTTCAAATCAAAGGGTTGATGAGGAAAAATTCATAGGTCCTTTCTACATCTCGGGTTATTAATCAGTGAACATCTTCATAATCTCATGATACGAAGTGCTGTCATTGTGAGTGTTATTTCGCCAGTACAGCAATGGGAAATTCCCTCCTCGGCTTACATAATTTTTGAGAGAGGATGCTTCTTATGAGACCAGGTCCCAACTGGAGTTGGGCAAAAAGATAACGGCTGACAAAAATTCTTCACTCTCAACCGTATTGTGCACACACATTTTTCAATTAGTTTTTTCTTTTACAAGCCTCATATGTACGTCAACTGTTCCTCATTTACTCACTTCAATATAATTAAATAATTTTTCAGACACTGCACGTTCCGTTCTCTATGGAAAGCCGCAAACCGCCTTTATAGTCTCCTACATGCGAACTAGCATCTTCTGCATCCCACGGGATTCTCAGCTGTTCCCCATAAGTTACAATACCAGGGGAAATATCTAAGCACACATTTAAATCAGTCGTAAATATTTATTTTGTTTACATAAGATACATTCGTTTTTGGAGATTCAACGAATTTGGATCACAAATCGGGAATTCTGTAGTTGTCCTAAATCCCAGGAAATTACAAATGAAAAGACTAAAATTAGCTTCAAGTTACGAAAGGAGCATGAATAATATTTACTTATGCACTTAAATTAATGTTTACAAAAATCAAATTACGTTTCTTTGTTTCTCCGCCTCATTACATAAGAGATAGGGCGACACGAGTTAGGTTCTTTGCGTTAACAGGTTCAAAGATGCATTTTGCTCCTTTTTCATTTAAGAGCCCGATACGATGACTTAATCTGCAGCTCTCGCATGTGTACCTCAACTGCAACAGGGCTACACTATTTGAGTTTGCATAACATAGCTAATCTCATTCGCAAGAAAATATTCAAAATACCTGACATAGGTCCCGTTGGCCTGGCCGTTAGCAAAGGTGTCTGTGAGATCATGCACCACTCGGTCTTTTCTTTTGTAGACGGCAGTGAGTGATACTCCGGTTACTCGTCCAACAGCTTGGACCTACAATCAAAAAAGTAACAGGAAGTTAAAAAATTCACGAGTGAATATTCGACACTAAAAACGTAGATAGCACATCCCGTATTATATGTTCAGACAGCAGCTGCTCCAAAAAATTCACAAAGCGCACAGAAGTACAGACGCAGTAAAGCAATACAATTATTATAACTAAATTTTAGTGATCACAAAAGAATACATAATTATTTTCCAACTGGAACTAAAATTTTATCATGTGATCATACATCTTTAAAATAATTTCCAACATAAATACAAATTCTCTTCACACCTTATGCTATCAATGATTTGGAACAGCTTTTAAGGAACATATTTCATTTGAACAAGGTTGGCCTTTACAACATATATTAAAACGGGGGACAAATAAAATACAAACATCTAAAAAATCTCATCCCAAATCAAAATTTTTTCTTCATTGGAACTTAGTGCTAGTATTGAAATGATGTGAGAAGAGTTTCTATATGTTGGTAAGTCATTTCAGACCCAAACTTCGTCCGGTATTCATAGTTAAAAGTTTGCAACAACGAGCCAACACAATAGATAATCCTACCTGAACCTGATACTTGAAGAAACCTTCATCAGTGAGAGACAAAACTGCCCAACCAGCTCCAAACCTCTCGCCTTCAGCAATACGATCAGAGTTTGCAGTCGTCAGCACTGTCGAGAAGACGTTGCATGTCGCACGGGCTGCCACGGTTCCTTCGATTGCTAGTTCAGGTGCGGATTCAGCCCACAGTCTGAACGATAATAGGATTATTTCAGAATTTAAGAAGCATTTAAAAGGCGAGGTAAAGTTTAAATATAACAAACATTCACATATAATTTTCTTTCGTGATCAAATTCAACTATGTTTCCATTCTAGCAGCACGGTTTCAAATAAAACAGAGTTCACAGAAGTTGCTCATCACACATGGCTTACTTGATATGCACTCTGCCTCTGGTGAGTTGAGGTAGACTAGTGGCTCCGAGAGTGGTCAAGACCTCAGCCTTGTTGACGTCTGTGAAGACTTTAGAGAGCACGAAAGTATCTGTGACAGGCGGCAAAGCTCGAGAAGGAGTTAGCTGGAGTACCATGGAGACATTATACGCGACGCTCGGGGGAAAGATGCCGTTGAACACTAGACTCAAGTGAAGGCTCTCTGATCGCGAATCAACGGACACGATCGCCGTCCCGCCCCCAGGTAAGTGAGGACTGCTTGTGCTCGAAGAAAGCTGAAAATTAAGATGAACGATCTTAAAACATTCAAATTGTAAAACAGAAATATTGCAATTACACTGCACAGAAAGAAGCTGGAATTTTTAATTCATGTTGGTATTCATGTGTTAGTGTTTAGCCTTTCAGAGTGATACAACTATTAAATCGATGGGAACTAGCACTCCCAAGAGAAGAATGTGAGGTCCCGAGCTGAGAGTTATGTAGGTCATCTTTTTGTTGAAACAAAAGTTTATGGTTTTATTATGGACCATCTTTTTCAGTTCACTGCTGTCCTGTTTTGCATCACCTCTGATTTTCTACTCCAACTTCTATCTTATTTCCTAACCTTCCTTCTCAGCTTACTGTTTTTATGCGCAGGGGATTATGAGCGGGAACACACCTTGTGCATACATTTCATGTTCCTTCAAGTTCATCCGAATAGTGCCTTTGTCTTTCCTCACTTAAAACAACGCTGTTGTAGTAAGGGAGGCTGAAACTAATTTATTATCGGTCAATAATTGAAATTATGAGGCCTACGGCGCGATGTGGTCTGAGTTACTGGGTCGCTAGCGAACCTATGTTTGCTTCTTCTACTACTCGACGCTGTAATATTGTGACGTACTGCAACCTAGCTAACAATCTGTGTAATGGTCTCCCACTTATACGCACAACCTCGTGAATTAAGCTACCCTCCGAAATGAAAAATGGATAAACTGATTCCTTGATCGCGACGCGTGTAATGCAATAATTGCTTAACTTAGAAAATCCCGGAAAACTCGTTTTGTTGAGTTATAACTTTGGCAAAATGCCAAAGAAACGGCTAAATGGTCTATGACCGAAGCTGTCGTTGAATGAGTTTATGTTGTTATTAATAATTATTATCATCATCGTGTAGGGAAACTCCTAAATTAGAGCTTCCTGAGTATTTATTCATTCGCTCCGTTGTTTCGAATTGAGATGCATCTCCATACATAGAAGAGTACTGACATTGCCACAATTAGCATAAGCTTGTGATTTAGTCCTTGCAGAAAATCGAAAGAAATACCAGTGACGGCCTTGAATTTTTGAAAGTATAAATGAAAATGAATCTCAACTACATTTATATGAATATTACGTGTAAATATTCTTGCCTACTTTAAATATGAGACATAATTTGAAGTGAAGTGTCGTGATGCACAGATGTTTCAGGGGCTTTGGAAAAATACATTGAAATTAACAGTTGCAGTACTAGTCTAATTTTACCACAGAAGTAACCCCTTCATTAATTTATGAACCAATTTTAGGAAAGGGAAAGCTTCCACAATGGAATAAGCTGAGACGATTATCAATCTACATATTTAAAATAATAGTAAAACTTATAATAGATGGCAACTTAATCATCATTGCAGTGAACTATACTTTTGTTCAGTGGTAAAATAGGACACTCTCTTACAGTGTTAGCTTGTGTCAGGAGAGACGAGAAGACTTCAGTGTCAGCGCCAACGTAGCGGGCTACTCGACCGCTGATGGTGTCTGCTTCCAATGCCTCTGGAGGAACAAGAGCCACCCACACACCTTCGTTTCTGAGCAGCTGCCTGCATCGCAAAAACGTAAACTTAATATGTGATACAGTGAAGAAACGCTCATCGGTGGTATTATTCCCAGGTTAGTGAAAACAAAAAAATTAATCGAGATATTTGAAAAAAATTATTCCACATTAACCTTTGTGTTTTATTAGCATTCGAAAGGTTACCTGTAATCCCTGGGTACTCTGGTCCAAGTGCCGCAGACGCGATTACTGTTGACATCAAAAGGCGTGGATTGTGCTTCAAGAATTTCAAGAATGTCACCCTGCGCATTGAGGAAATGCAACAGCTCTGGCACCGGCATGTTAGATGACAGGAGGAAGGAGAAGTGAAGGGTAGACCGCTTGAGGGAGAGCCGGCCTGTCGCCACGTACGGTGACGTCACGGGCGACTGCGACGTGCGGCCGTTTAGCAGCACAACAAAATCTGACGGATCAACAGAAAGTATAAGAACGGAAATTAAAATATAGTGCATACACAATACATGCATGATGGTGATTTTTCCGGCTTTATCCTTGTATCAAAATCATGCGTTAATTCTAAAGGTTACTTGTAATTCCTGAAATTGAGCTACCTCACAATCTAATCTACCCCAAAACTGATTGATTATAAGTTAGCTCAAGCCTCCCTAACCCCAAAAAAGAAGTTCGAAAGAAAAGAAGGATGAAGGCATCGTTTACATAGTGTGGAGTAGAGAGAAGAAGTATTCTCCCACAAGATCCCTGTGAATAGAAACAGCAAGTTAGGAAAGATATTAATGAAATGTTGAAGAAGAGGATAGCAGTGAACCAAAATAAAGATGGTCCTTAACAAAACAAAAAAACCTGCTCGATTTCAACATAGGGAATGCCAAACCAACTCTCAGCCCGGGACCTCATATTTTTCCCACTTAAAGGACTCATGGGAAAAAATTGCCAATAGAAGAACAGAGGGGACAAAAACGAGGCTTTTAATGGGGAAGCAAAATATTTCGTAACTGTAATTCTTCATTTCCTTCGTTTAAATCAAAACGGATTTCTCTTCCTAAAATGCTACGATGATATGGAAAAGTTGATTGAAAAAATGGAAACCTGGAGCCTTGCGGTTTCGCTTGTTGGACAAAAAATATTGGCGCATTTAAGACAAAATCTCAACGTAAGATTTTCTTAGATTATTAGAGTACACGTTTAATCACTACTGATACCGAACATTCAACTCCTCTAATTAAAATTTTCACATATTAGTGGGCATTTTTTGTTATGATGCACAAAATTTTGATGGTCAACTATCAAACTTGCTTGGGCATAATTTTAAAACAGGCGAAAGACAGGTGAGGGAACAATTCGAATTAAAAATTTAGATTTATTTTCTTGAAACATCTAAAGACAAACGAAAAAACGTAACAATATAAGTGTATTTCAAGTTTAATTTCAAAACCATATTCGTTAAATTTAGGCCGTAGATGACCCCCGTAAATATAGATTTTGGAGCATGAAGCAACAAAGTTGGGTTATCTTTTATCATGAGAAATTACTCAAAAAACAAGAAAAGATTCAACAGAGAAAAAGAAAGAAAAGAAAAAAGATTCACAGAGGGTATTCCCAGGAAATAACCAAACAATCATTCTAAATGTTGAGAAAAGCTGCATTTTTTCCCGATGGATATTTCAATTCGA
This sequence comes from Platorchestia sp. MABIK, assembly GCA_014220935.1. Classification (NCBI taxonomy): domain Eukaryota; kingdom Metazoa; phylum Arthropoda; class Malacostraca; order Amphipoda; family Talitridae; genus Platorchestia; species Platorchestia sp. MABIK. The sequence continues at coordinate 107,445 of JACJUY010001253.1, forward strand.
AAACTATCCCGTGCTAAAATCCAACATTGAAAAAATTAACTTATGCAAAGAAGTAAAATTGGAGAGAAGTGCAGTGCACGCACCATTGCCTGTTTGAGGTTCAGCAGCGTCGACGTCCCTCTGGAGCTGGAGAGCTACAGAATCGTCGGGACACTTTTTGCAGCACTCGCCCGGAAGAAGAACTGGGTTCCAGCAGTTCGCTTCAGGACATTGGTTCTTGATATTTGAACATGTCACTCGTGCCACTCGCCGGCGTTTCTTCTGAATCTGCAAAATAAAAATATAACATAACTTCCTCGAACACATGTGAGAATATAACAAAGTAATCGAGGGTTGTTCTAACTAATCCCCGATCTAAGATGATAGCACAGTAATTTTTAATAACTCCTTTCGCTGTTACGAATATATTTGAGATAAAGTGTTTAAAAGAGAAGAATATCTTACCGAATAATCCCAACCGACCAGCCTCAATGATCCACTGAGTACTGATTGTGTTGTGATGAGTTTGAAATAACTTTGAATTTTGGCAATCCTAGAAGCAGCTAAGAAAAATCAAATGCCCCAATAACTGTATGCTACCAAATTACATGGATGCACACAAACGTAGAACGATTATATAATTGTTACCGTATAGAAATTATGAAATTAGTATTCAGAAGTGCATTTTTAACAATTCAAAGAAAGCGTAAAACGGCAATGCGCTTCGTCATAAGCAGCTCAAGATCAGCTTACTCGCAGCAGGAGGAGAAAATTCTAGAACACCAATTTCACAATTGGATTAGATGTTAATTTAAGCATTCCTAACCGCAAAAAAAGCGTTCCAAAGACAGGAAGGCACCATTTAGTATGGACGTAAAGGAACACGGAATCTATGCACAAGGAGCATGGAAACTGCGAGTTGAAAAGAAGTTTATGAAGCAAAATAAAAGTTGAAGAAGACAAAAGTAGGTGATGAAGAACAGGATAGCCGTGAACCGAAAAAAGATGGTCCGTAACAAAACAAAACCTATTCTATTTTAACAAAGGAAGGCCTACTTAACCTTTATCTCGGCACCTCACATATTCCTTCTGGGAACGCTAACTCCCATAGCTCCACTATTTGTATCTCCGTGAGGGGACAAAATTCACGTAGAAAGGTCCGAAAATTACGATCATCTGAATTAAAGTTGAGTACCATCGAAACTAAACTCAAAACCCTCGAGGGTTATGAGTGAAACACAGAAACGAAAAAGATTACACATCGCTGTAAACGTTGGCCTCAGTCATAAAATTTGTCAAACTATGGAAGTAGAAAGTTATACATCTGCAGATACCAAAAGTACTTTACAACACAAGCAATGAAAACTTGATTAGAAACTCAAAACATTTTAGATAAATAAAGTGGCCGGAAATTATACTGAAATGATGACGCTGTAGAAAGCGTTTAAGAAGAAAAAAGTAGGTGAACGCAGAGAGAAGAAAAGTAGATAATAAAAATCATACATGACTAAAATCCTGAGGCACTACAGCAAAAAGCGTTCTTGATTTTGCAGTCGGTAGCAGAGACACTTACGAGGGACAGGAAATTTCAAAGGATACTGACGACAAAAACTCAATACTACTAAGCATCTTTTGGGAACATTTTATCACGAGCAGCAACATGTCTGTAAGAGATGCTCGAGAATAATTCTTCCGCGAATAAGTCCGAGAAAATATCACGAATGAACATTCATTTTCAATGTTAATTTTTCGCAGTTTTTCTAGCGAGCAAATTTATTTTCTTAAATCATTGGGAGCGACGCATATCAAGTTCACGACCACTAACAATAATACCGATGAAGCATTTGAAGCAACAAGGATTTGATTCGGTAAGAGAATTTAAAAATAAAATAATGACATCATTGTAGGAAAAGATGTAAAAAAAGAGAGATCTAAGGCGGATATGACGCGTCCAGAAACATATGACGTCGAAATATCAAGGACCCACAAAATTTTTCTTTTACTGATCAACAATGGACGTTCTCGGAAGGCACATTCAAAGCTTAGCATATAAGAACAGCTCACTTGACGCGTGCCTCGCACAATAATCTGAAAACTTATGCTGTTACCTGCTTAACCAATGACACCAACATTTTTTAATGTGCAAGCCTATGAATATAAAACCTGATTTTAAAATTTCAATAGTTATATCAATAAGAACGCAAGAACTAAAATAATCAAAAGTAGAAAGAAAACATACTTCACGTTGTTTGATGGCCGACCACACGTCAAAACTTTAATGTACTCATTAGAAATTGAAGCTTATCGTCAAATAAATTGTTTCCACAAATTTATGAGCAATTCAGAGTTCACAAAAATTGACACCGCCTAAAAGACCCAATTTTACGAATCATTAGTGCAAGAGGAAGTAATCAAATGCAACGCCAACCATTTTAACATTCATCGGTTGAGCGCACTGCCTGCAATCTCCACAGGGTATTCCCAGTATGAAGCAAAGATAATTGCTTCGACGGGGCTTAACAAATATTACAAACATTTCCTGTTCGGGCGAAAGTAGTAATTCCTAAGCTGTGTCCAGCAAAGAACAGTGAAGTACGGATTAGACTTCAGAATTGAAAGAAAATAAAAAACTGTATGTTATAATTTCATTTTTAACACATTTCGTTGTGTTCAATTTCTAGTGAAATAATGCCAATGTCGAAATAAACGCGAACATATTTGCATTTGAATGCCCTTTTGAGGCGAACAGAACGAAATACTCACTGAACAAAATACTACAAAGCAGAGAAACCTCATGGAAAGTTGTCTAAGTTTTTTTTCTATTTCATTGCGTACTTTTTCTCTAAGAATCGTGAGACACTACATCATTTACTGTTGCGCTATGCTTCACAATACATACAGTGAATATCACGTCTGTCAATTGTCACTCTTAATTTTTTATACATGGAAATACAGAAAATTGACGTCAAGAACACAAAAAATTTTCTGTTCGGCGAAAAAACACAACATCGAGTAGAAAGTAAACAACATAAATGCATGCCTTGACAAATAAGGCGTACATAGCACAAATAAGGCGTACATAGCACAAATAAGGCGTATATAGCACAAATAAAGCGTATATAGCACGAATAAGGAGTACAGGAAATCATCTTGTTCGTATAAACTACAGCAAACACCTTCGAAGTTACAAACGTAACCATCTCCACAAGATCTGTTCGACAGAGGACGATACGGAACTTGAGCGACAGTTGATCGCCGGCAGTTAGAGCCAGCGTGCGCGTCAAGGTGTTGCAACGCCTGTTGCCGCCAACATGAAATACAAACAATAGGGCGCATATTCTACAAAAAAAAACACTTTCTTTTACAAGCAAGGAAAGGCAAAACTAACCGTATGTATAGCACACATTCTTCGAAAATCTCATCTTAGATATCTTCGATGGACATTTCATGTAGAGGAAAAACAACATCAACTACGATACTCTGAAATGATCTCTTGTAGAATTTAAGGTGCAGCCCAAAGTACACACTGGAGCGCTGCTGTGAGCGTTCCAATGGCGACCAGATACCCAGACCCTGCACGAAAGGGCACATTGCAGTACAGCCACATGTTCTTAAGTACAGTCCAGACGCTGCACAATAGGGCACACTCATCAAGGTGAACAAGTAACAGGAGTACGAGCGAGAATCATCACACTTTTACACCAGCTGCCGCTGCTTCTAGCAGAGTTTTTACAGGAGCCACGGCTCAACAGAATTTAAAGTGAAGAGTTTGCAAGAGAACTTAACTAGCCCGCGTGTGACTACAAGAAGTTCACGGGTGTTGTGTTTTACGCAGCAGCAGCAGTCTGCGTCGGTAACTGTGTCTCATACTGTATGGGATTTAAATACCTCTTCCATTCAATTTCCCCAGCGTTAAACGACATTTTAAGCAAATGATAATCAGAGGTAAGAAAAAAATACAACGAAAATCTAATATCATGAGAAGTTAATTAAATTGAGCTCTGTAATTTCTCACAACGATCACACTGGTGACCCCAGTTTAGTTTATACCAAGCATTCTTATTTATTAGTTCGCATCTGACGATGAAATAGCTCACAAGTAGACAAATTTCACCTGAAGAGAAACCGTCAATAAGTTCTAAAACTTGAACTCGGAATAAACATGCGACATAAATTTGGACAAAGAAATCAATGATCAAAAAGTTTCAGTAGAACAGGGAAGCGCACATACTGATTTTAAAGGTCTGACTATTCTAGAAGATAAAAAAAAGTTGTAAGAAAATTCTACCACTAGGATAAAATCTGGCTAATAAGATAGTTATTTGCAAAGCAAGTAATGGGGGTAACGAAATGTTTTGACGATAACAGAGTTACTTCGTTGAGGCCATAATATTCAGCGAGCCAAAACACCGATAACATATTTTAAACCCACGGTAATTACACTATTATTCATACCTTAAGAAGACTGCTATTCACCATTTTTGAAATTGGTGCTGCATTTTTTACCAACACAACAAAAAATATATCAACACTAAGACCTCACTCAAATCTGTCAACGGAAATATCTCAGATGCGGGTACACGAAAACAAACTCAACTACGTTACTGTGGGCCTAATGATCGACTGCTACACATCGACTGCACTCTATTCATTTTCAAATATGAATTCACACTGACCCCATAACAAATTAATTTGCAATGGAAGTACTTTTTTTAAGTTCAAAACCAGGCATAAACTAATTTGCTTCAAAGGAGGAGAGTTGTTTTCATTTTTTAACAAACGTTCTCATCAAGGTGATTTATATTTAAACCAGAATTATTCCAGAGTACTTTCTCCACTGAAAGCACATATAACCACGATATATTTTACGCAAATGTTCCATATAGAAACGCATAGTTACGGGCCGCACCCCTACAGCGTTGGAGTGTATGGCTCGCCCTGCAAGATGAAAGCATGCCGCAACGCAAAGCTTTCTGCAGACCTCGATTTCTCCGCCAGCTGCAGCTTGTACAAGAAGCAGTATTCGTGTAATGTCCACGTTATATGACATTAAATGAATGAATTTAATTACTGCTATTTCAAAAGTATACATTTAATCTCCGACCTGAAGCTTCTTAATACTCCAAATTATTAAAATGCATTCAATTAAAAAAATTCTAAACCTTTAGGGATGAGTAATTCTGAACGCTGACATGTCATATATCCTTATCACAATATCAACAATTTTCAAGAATACTTTTAACTAACACATTTCGCTCGTCGAAGTTAGGCACTCAATTCCAGATAAAATCACGCAGAGGAAAGTCTTTTTTCTTTACAAATTACACACCCTCCTAAAACGAAAGAGCACGAGGGTGGGGCAGACACGAGGTGGTATTTTTTGTGTTCTGGGTCGGTGTCAAGAGGGCAAAAAAGGCAAAATACCAGAGCTTTTAGATCATCGCTAGCTATGGTGAACGAGAGAGAGAACAGGTTAGTGAGTGAGCGTTATATGCAGAGGGCCAAGTTGCACGCGATGAGGCTGTATCGGTACTGCACCCACAAACGACGTTTTAATGCACGTCTTCTGAAGAGAGTACCTCAAAAAATACAGGCAGACAAGAGGGGGCGTGTCTGCCGCAGTGCAAAAAGAGTACTATCAGCTCTAAGAGGCTATTTCGAGCGGTTACATCAGCTGACGAAGGGACGCCTGATGGATGAGAATCAAGATTTGTCCCAACTTTGACGAAAACGTTTGGATGTTCGATGAAGTAAAATGATAAGGATAAGCATTTTCGATTGCAAGGACGTTCTTGGCACGAACTGCTTACGGCGCAATCTAATTAGGAAGACGGTTATCAGAAGCCAGCACATGATGGAATTTGTTCTCGATAACAATATTTGCGAGCCTTACGTAAAGAAGTAACTAGTCAGTTAGGCAGCAAAGTTGCCATCACTATCTTTCCGTGCACAATAAGCAAAATAAAGTTGGTGTTCGAATAATAGTTTATTTAGTCCACTGGGCTTCCCAAACACAGGCTCCATTTTTGAACATTATTTGTCGAACGATCAAGTTTTGATCATGTGCCAACTGAATCGAATTAATAATAATAAGCAATAATTAAGACTTTGCATGACACCTGGACAATGGGCTCACTGAACGGCTCAAAGTAAAGGTCTTTAAAGCGATTACTTCTGCAGAAGGTTAAAAGAACCTGATGACATTGCAAATATCCGCAACAACATGAAGTTTTTCCAGATCCACAAACAGAAATGTAATTAAAGATGAACAAAAATACATGCAAACGTGTGCCAGCTGCAGTGACAAACACGCCAGACACATTGGCCCTTGAGGTGACAGTAGCACTATGAATCACACAAAAACTCGCCAGAAAGAAAAAGGTTTTGAAGCCTACAGCGTGTTCAGCATTCGGACGACAGGACAAGGGGATATTAATGGCAGAAGTCATTAAGAAGAGAGTAATTAATGAAGTGCTTGACGGTATCAGCTATGCGCGAGACGCGTCACCCATAAATCAAGAATATGTCGACCGGGATCGAGTACGAGCCGTGGTTCGCACACTGCAGCAGGGAAGCTTTAGCATGCTTGCAAACCGGGGTCACACGGTCAGCCAAGTACGCACAACACAACCGTAAACCTTCAGCATGCTTGCAAACCTGGGTCACACGGTCAGCCAAGTACCCACAACACAACCGTAAATGGAGGTCTATCTACTCGCTCTTCACTCTCCATGAACGTATAAATTATCGTACGGAAAGACTGAAGAGACGCGTTCTCTCCTAACTAATATGAGAGGCGGAAAGCCTGAATAGAATGCATGAATGTGTCAACGACGACAACCACTACCATGCAGTTATTCTTATTAAAGCAATTAAGTTTCTAGTGACTCTTCAGCGAGATGAAGTAACAATGTTTCTCTACGATGGGTACGTACATTTCAGATGCATAAAAGAATCACTAGGTATGACGAGTAAAAATTGAACTTGGCGAGGTTTTTAATCCGTGAAATATAGAAAACTGTGGCGTTTCGATCTTCAGGCCATCAGCTCTTTATGACTCTGTACAACATTTGGGGTTGGGGTTGTTAACTCAAGTGAAAGTATTTTCTTTGCTAAATAAAAATAAATACCCTTTTATGACAAATCATGCCTACCGTTCCCTGAAGACAACAATTAAACTCAAATACAATTTTTCCAAGAAGGTAATGTGAAAGATACCACATGGAATATGTTTTCAAACAATAACGGCCATCACCATTACATGGGAATCCGTCGACCGTGTAACACCAAAATATGCCGGACAAAGTCAGAGTCAAATTAAAAAAGATCAGACAAAAATGCGAGATTAACCCATCAATGCCGTGATAGTCCAAAATTTCAACCTTATTCGATTTAGATGATGGTAACAAAGATTACAAAAAAGAAATGATTTCCAAATATATGCGATGTAGAGGACGACAGGAAGGACTCGGTGGGTACGCAATAGGAGGCTGAGCACAGAGTGGCGCCAGAGAGGCGTCGGAGGACCTCACAAGCGGGGTCTGGATATTCTGGCACCACGTCTGCACTATGAACAAAATAACAGCATAATTAGTACCCGCAACTCTCACAACAAAGCTCCATAAAATACTTCGGGGACATGCCTTTTGACTCGAAGAACAACTTGATCAAGGAAGATGAAGAACAAGGAGAAGAAGCGTTCGAATTTAGGTCTAAAGAATGGCGGTACATATAAATCAAAGCCTTTACGACGACGAACAATTTAGAAGCTTCAATGGAAAAAAAAATCAATCGCATAAATACCTCCTTGGATAATTAACTGTACACGAAAAAAAGCTCAACACACTGGCGTTCGCAAGAAATTTAGCTCGCTAGCGAATGCTCAAATCCCAAGACTACTAGTATTTGTTAAGTTAAAGATGAATCTGCTAACATAAGCAATTCTTCCTAGTCCTTTGAGACACAATAGGTAAAATGACACAATTTAACACATTCTTTTTTAAGTAAATGGTACAATGTGAAAACAAGCGTGGAAGTCCAGTCACGACCTTCACGAAGGCGTAAAAGCATAGTAATGAATCAAATTAGGCTCAGTATAATCGATGTAAGAATCAATTAAAAGAGCAAGCTGTAAGTAATTAACCAGAACAAGTCAATCTGCAAGGTGACGCAAATTCATCAATCGTCCCTCTTTATTGTTTGCACAAATTACACACTATGAAGCGCCAACAGATCAAATTTGGTTGTTGTCCTCGATTAAAAGGATAGTGGTTATAGCCTCAAACTGAAACAAGGATTGAGTTGAGAAAGGTTCAGAAATAGAGTGAAATTAAAAAATAAGCAGGTATCATATGTCATATTACTCTTGAAATCAAATTTACAATAGTATTATGACATGCGAGTTGAAATTGAATCACATAAACAAAAGAAATCATCTTCAATAAGACTGAACAACACAAAGTTCTTCCACTGATCTCTGACATCGGTGGAGAGGCTAATAAAATAAGTCTACTTTAATTGCCGCTTCATTCCAAGTTTACCCATTTGCAATTTAGCATGCAACAATGCACGACTCGCATTGAGGCTGCAGCTAATGCTCACGTACGCCGAATTTTTTTTTGCTATAACTCAGTGCAATGCCTGCAAGTAACCGTGTAATGGTGCCGAAGATATGCATCGTAACAGCATAACTTGAATATCTTCAAACGAGGTACAAGCAAAAACATGCAGTGCAAGATTGTCTTTTTGACTTACAGTCCTTTAAATTGCACAGAAGATATTGGATTGCAAAGCTGAACGCATAGTATTAGTGTAATTATGCTGAGAAGACGAGATAAAGAGGAACACAATATATCGCGATCTCGTTTCGTATTCGAATATTCAAGGTGATGAAGAACAATCTGTACAAAAGGTGATTTGGTAACACTTAACCTTCGAATTTATTCACTAGCAAACGGCTGGTGAGGTGCTGGTGGTGTATTTTATCTTTCACTAATAACGAAGAGCATTTCCCTTTTTTTGAACAATCCAACGCTGATAGGTTAGATTATAGGTTAGTTTAAGCCTCCCTAAACGCTGCAAAAAAGAGCGTATCGAAGAGAGGAAGGAAAAGGCACTATTTAGTATGGATATTAGGGAATGCGGAATCTGTGCAGAAAGGGCATAGAAACAGTAAGTTGGGAAAGAAGTTCATGAAACAAAATAAAAGTTGAAGAAGATAGTAGTAGGTGCTAAAAAACAGGATAGCAGTGAACCGAAAAAGGTGGTCCTTAACATAGCAAAAAACATTTTAGTTCAACAAAAAGAAGGCCTACCTAACTCACAGCTCGGGTCCTCACACATTTTCCCCTGAGAATCCAACGCTGATATTTATTAACAATTCATGTAACCCCAAAATGTTGCTATGCATTTCATTCAAGAGAAGAGGCAGTCACCAAATGGTCAAGTTTGATCTTTCATGCAATGAGTAACTAATGATTCCGCTGCAAAAAAGTTTTTTTAATACTATGAGATACGGAGGAAAGGAGTTGCGTAATAAGCGAGGCCGCTTGACGGTGGCTCAAAAGATCGCATTTCAACGGTCGATGGGACAGGAAATGAGTAAGGAGTCGCTAGGATACTTACAGACGCTTTACAGGTGTGCATCAGTAGCTTATGAATAAATTACAGTGGTTCTCACAGTTTAGGTGACTGTTAGCCTCACATTCAAGTGAGAAAACGCACATCGTTCGCGATATGTTTTCACATAGCAATAGTAAAATTCACGAAAAAATTTCTAAAATATTTTTCAAAACTCTCAATACTTTCCAGTAGCCCAAACCTCGTATTTTGCAATTTTCTTCCCAACAATACTCGTCCAACTATCAAAATTATTCCACGATATGCTTTCGACGAGGCGTTTATGCACAAAGTATCCAAAATACGTACGCAAAAGAGCTCTGTTGAAAAAATGTGCAGGAAATAGCCAATGCAAAATTTTGACGAGCACAAAAGTTGATAATTCCTTTCCTGCCAGCAAAATGAGTTCACTATCCATTTCCTTATCTGTCGCTTCTCAAGATCAAACGAGCCATTTAGAAATGTCAGCAAAATAAGTGTAGCCTGATACTTCCAAAAAATAACCTTGAGATGTAGGACATCAACCTAGGTTAGTACTACTTCATTTCTAATAAAAGTACAATCAATACAATCTTAAAAAATTGTACCAAATTGCTTATGATGCACGTGTGCTCAAAAAATTAAATCAAAAATTAAGAACCAATAACTAATGTTGTTTACTATATAAAGTCGAAGTTAGAACAGTACTCGAACATTAAGAATGATAATTCCCTCATCATGTTAATGGATACCACTCATCCGAAAGTTATTTTTACAAGCTTATATACAGCAGTAGCTTAGAGAAAAACACTTGGCAAAATAGCGAGCATATTGTTCTCGAATTGACTCCCAGCATGAGACCAGCATACTATAGGGTAGTTGAGAGAACAGAATATATAATAATGAACGTCTCACGTCTGCTAATGAGACCTTCATCAAAAAAGGAACCAAGTCATTCACACAAAACATACAAATGGATCCTACTCATATAAAGCTATTTAATTCAAGTATAACTACCGAGTTGAAATTATAGTCCACCTTGCAGAGAAATTAAACAGAAAAATTTATTAAGTAGTAAAAAAACGGTCCAAAATTAAAGCAACCAACACAAATGTAATTACAGAGACGACTTAAGAAAAATGTTAATTATCCGGGTAATTTTCCTAATTAGAACACTACACAAGTCTCAATAAGTAACAAAAATTATCAGCACATGTGAACAGCGTCTCCATGAGGAATCAAGAATAAACTTCAGGATCGAACAATTACTGCAGTCAAATACAAGTAAATGGAGCAGCTGTTGACTAAAATAAATTATCGCTGAGAAGAAAACAGAAATAATTTATGAAAAATCTGTACGTATTCAATCAACACGTGGACAGACCTAACAGTTGGTTCATGTTTCCCTAACCCTAATAAGACATTTGTACACAATTCTTCCAAGACTTAAATGCTAAAATTATACGGTAACAAATAGGCAAAACCCACGCATTCAATTTGGCCTGACCCACACAGAATTGGGAAGAACCCACATTGACCAAAATTTTCAATTTTATTATAAATATTGGCCTGTCCATCTGTAACTAATTATGATTCATAAGTCATAAATTCGAAAAGTAACAGCAATGAACATTCAAGAGCAAAACCACAGCACAGACAAATCTAAAAACCTACATTAAAAAAATGGACTTCAGGTAAATTAATATGCTTTTCATAATTTAAGAAAAATTAGGCCCCCACTGTTCGAGATATTCTCAACAATATAATAAATTCATTTAAGAATCACAGGTGTGAAATAAGGTTTTTGGTGACGGTATCTAGAGATCTCAATGACACAAAAAATGAAACGGAAGGCGATCTCCACCCCCGAGACGGAATTATAATTTATGAATGCAACGCAGACTAAACCACTATCATAGTTGGATGGAGGCAACCTTTACAGGCAGTTCTTAATTCGAGTGACCCACAAAAAGCGGCATACTTAAACCGTCTTGACTGATACAGCTGCTGCAGGAGTAAAAGAGGGTGTGTACACATCACCAAAAAAAGATGAAAACATAGAAGGTAGAAAAAGAATGAAATTAAAGTGAGATACAAGTGAGTTCTGTTCTCCTATAGGTTTCTATTTTGAGAATGAACGTATTGCAAAAATTCCAAACCTACATGTTCTGAAAGAAGCCCATGCCCAATCCAGGTCGGTAATTCTTCAAAGAGTATTAGGCTAATTCAACACACTGATTGATTATAAGTTAGCTTTAGCCTCCCTTACAACAAAGATGTTCAAAAAGAGGAAGGATGAAGGCACCATTTAATAAGGAGTTAAGGGAACGAAAAAGCTATGCAGAGAAAGAGTGTTCCTGCACAGGATCCACTACACATAGCAACAAGTTGAGAAGGAACGTTGAGAAACGAGATAGTTGAAGAAAAAAGTCAGAGGTGCTGAAAAACAGGACCGCAGCGAACCAAAAAAGGTCTTTAAGAAAACAAAAAACATCTACTTCAACAAAAAGAAGGCTTACCTAACTCTCAGCTCGGGACCCCACTTTCTTCCCCTGGGAGTGCTATTTTCCACAGATACAATAGCTGTACCCCTTGAGGGACTAATTCAGCACAACACGAATTCCCTCACAGAGTGTTAGTGAGGACATATATTTTCAGATTTTTCCATGCCCTCTGAGAAGAGCTTACAAAATTAATTTATCCCCCTAAGAGGACATAGCTCACTAAATTTAGAACAATATCTTCCAACAAACCCAAGTAAGATCAACAATATGTACACTGATAAATAGATACCAACCAAGAAAACCAGACGTACGAAAAACTACAACCAGTTTTTCTGTCTCTTTGGTGAGTAGCTTGAGTACGAACCTCGGTCTCACGATATGCTGACATGCGCTCAGAGATACGAGTACCATCAGGACACGTACAGGAAGGCCCGAAGAAGCGCGAAGGCCCGAAGAAGCGTTTCAAGTCCGCGATAAACCAAGTACCTAAGAACGCTGGGAGAGACGTTCCCGGGCAGGAAAAATTGTTTTCGCGCAGCTTCTGTTGGTCTTTCCGGAGTGATTTTTGCGGATCCAATGGAAAGCATGGCTGGGATTATTATAACACAAATTATTGCGACTATAAATCATTAATGATTTTATAATTATTAGTTACTACTTTGATTGGTCCTTCCTTTCACAATTTTCATTAATAACAATCCACATCCCATTCGTTTGATTAGCATTAACCCCGCGCTGTACGAGCTTGGAAGCAAAAGAAATTCAAAATCGTTGAATACTTCCCACTCATTAATTCGAATTTTATACTTAATATAATTCAAGAAAACACCAAGTAAAGTAGAAATCCCCACTAGTAGCTAATGTGAGACAATATGGGTACAAAAGTAGTCCAGGCAATAATGTGAAATTAATCGGCGTTATAGAGAAGATTTAATTGCTCTCGTTAGTGCTAAATATCGTCCTCAAACAAATGAAATGGCATTTTTTAATGAATCTTAACGTTCAATTCAGCTATTAATTAGAAGCGCAGCTAACTTGAGGCGCAAGACCCACACACAATTTTGCGTTTTAATTTTAATAATGACAGCTCCTCAAAATACCGAAGGCACTCAAAATCCCCGAGGGCACAAATGAATGCAGACATTTGTTCAGATCATCCGATCGAAGTGGAGTCTATTTGGAAATACAGGTTCTTACGTTATATTCCCAGCATGGGTTGTTCGTAAATGAAGACTAATTAGATTTCATTTGATCTACAAAAATCCTTTGCATCGGTTTGGATGATAAATGCGAAAATGTAGATTACAAATGAAACAAAAAGGATATTTAACTATTTGACATGAAACTAGGACGCAAGTGTAACAATGAACCAGAAAGAACCAGATCTCAAATGCAAAATAAAGGAAAGCAAAACATGAACACCAGTAGTGCTGGAGCAAATTTATCCCGTACGCAGAAAGATGCCGTAGATGTAATCGAGGAAATACCGCTTCTCGTAGATTCTATTGGATGGAAAATTAAAAAATACAGAGAACGCAGTTCAATGATGCAGATAGAACTGGAAGCTTGATGATACAGACTGGTGAGATTTGGGTGATAAGTAGCCGAAAAGTTGAGGAAGGATAAAAAATACACTCGTCATGGGGCAGGCAGAGCCAGCGAAGTGAGATGCAGTCGCTGCATGAGGCAGAGCATGTGAGATGCGAGGGCGTGATCGGAGTGCACAACACGCAATCAGCAGGTCATGCGGACCATGTAAACTGGGTCCTCCACCGCTTTGGTGCCATATGCTCACATACATTACACCTTGTGACACATGCATTACACCTGCTGACACATTGTACCTAGTAAATAGTAACATCGAAGCAAGGTTGTGTTGCAGGCCCTGCCACTACAATATAGCATCATGAGAAATGGATGTGTCCTGAGCTGGGAGTTTTTTATTCTCATAATCAAGTTACGTCACCAAGTGCCGTAAACGCATCTATTTTTATATCGAGCGAAAGTTCTATGAATCACAAACTGATAGAAGGTCGAGTACTATAGAGGATTGAAGAATAGTCACACAGTTAATTCACCATCAAAATGACTACGTGAAAAATAAATCATCATAGTCAGTTGTAGATTTGAACAATTTAAACAATTTAAATAGATGATGACAGCTGGAATTATGAACATTCCTAACCAATTCGAAAAATATATAAATTCTTGAAACAAATTGATCTATAAGAATGGGAAAAAATTAGCTAAAAAACTACAATTTATTAAATATGGAGCGGAACAACCTTGACTGGCGTGGTTCATCTTACAATGTGACAATCACTGCAAGTTGGACGAACTAAAAGCAAGCCCACTGAGAAAGACATCAAATACTTCGATGCAGCGATCATACCTAGCATGCTTTCATTCAACTGAGATACTCAATCAGGGCTAAAAGGAAAAATGTCAGCTTCAATTATGAACTACACCATCAAATGTAATATTATTGAAGGAAAATTAAAGTTAGTAGCCTCAGTGGTCATCAGATATTACCAGGTGCAGCGAGGCTGCTTAAATTAAGATATAAGATTTAAAAGAGTTTTCTCATAGCGGTGCAGGAGTTAGAGGAAGCACCAGAACAAGGTTCTCCTTCATAAGAAAATGAGTTGGGACAACAGCACCCTGTGAGAGCAAGCAAAATTTGGCTTAAACAAGCCGTCATTGAGAAACTAATCAGTCTCATGCATATTTTCCTTGATTATATTTATAAAGGGATGAATGAAGCAACCATTGCACATGTTCATTACTAGCTGCACTCCATCCGGCTGAAAACGGGTCTGAGTTCTAAGGAATGGTTTGAAGTGCCGCTATCGAATGATCTATTTAACTCACAATGAAAAAAAACAGTTTGCCCATGGTCAAATTTGAAATAATGAATTCAAGCATCAAGTGTTCTTAAAAAAAAAAAAATTAACTAGCTTATAATACTTCAGAAAAATTAAATTATTTCGAAGTTGAAAAACGGATTTTACACATATCAACATAGTCATAACTTCTCAGTGAGGGGATCAGAGCTGGTCTAAATGAATTAAAATAATTTAAAACATTTTGAAGCATAGGCTGAACAAGGATAAAATGAAATCGTTCTTCAATCAGCATCTGACAGTACAGAAATAATCAACAAATCAAAACGACAACAACATGATAAAATAGTTTCGCAGTCCCACACTTCAATTCACTTTTCAGGAGAAATGTAAAATAGAAGAAATAGGCCAATTTTTATGAGATCTCACTCTTAGAATAAAAAGATAAATTAACCTATCTTAGAATACCATGATAAAACAAACGTTTCGTATTATAAAAAATAAATTTTCAATGCTCTAGAAAACAAATCATAGTGTTAAAAAAATATAAACTTCAATTCTTCTGGATAAACCGAAAACAAACCATTGACATTGAAAACACAACACTAAAAGAACATGGTGAATTTCAAAAAACGATGGAAAGTTACACCGCTGAGTCACATTCATTAATTAACGGTTTTTAAAAATGCGCCGACTCTAAAATGCGGAGATCAGACGAATTTGGGGCTCAATCCAAAATGTGCTTTAAAAATATGGTCTTTATTTAAACAATACTCTCTTATAGACGAGTTGAATGGCTCAGTCAGGTTTTTGCAAGTGCAAAAGGAGACTCATCTGTGTTGTGCACACCGCACAAATAATTGGAGTCCAGTGCTTTCAGTTATTATAATTTGGGATCTTTTCTAGATAAGCCCCGACACTAACGCAACACATAAGTTCATCCACTTGCAACTTTCGAAATAATACACCTATCTACTTCAAATTACTCTCAAACGAAAGAATGTTTTAGTCTTTCGTTTGAGAGTAATTTGAAGTCGATAGGTGCATTATTTCGAAAGTTACAAGTGGGTGAACTTATGTGTTGCATTAGTTGCGGGGCTTATCTGTAAAAGATCCATAATTTGTTTTTAATTTAACTAAATAAATATGAGTCATTTAATTACACAACAATATTATTATTATAAGAGAACACTGTTTAAATGACGACCATATTTGTACACGCAAAATTTCGAAATTTTGAATTCAGTCCCAAATTCGTTTGATCTTCACATTTTAGAGTCGATGCACTTTCCAAAAAACCGTCCGTCAATAAATAATGAAATGTGATTCGGCAGCGAAACTTTTCATTGTTTGCTGAAATTTTCTGTCTTTTTTAAACAATGTCTATTTAACGTCCATCTTTTATTTTCGGTTTATTCAAAAGGATTTGAGTCTTAAAAAAAATGAACGCTTTGATTTGTTTTTCAGAGCACTGAAGATGGAGATTTTATAATCCGAAACGTTCGTTTTTATTATAGTATTTCTTAGCTACGTTGGTTTTCCTTTTTATCTTATCTTGGAGAGGACGCACAAAATTTTGTTCTTAATTTCTATGTGTGTTTTCATTTATGAAGGTACAGGGGGCTCGAGTTTATCTGGTTTTGTCACATTTACTGGCCATAAGAATACATTTTACACAGGTCGCTGACCAACAGCAACAGAGCGCTGTGCACTGTGAAGAAAAATTAGACTATCATACTACAACAAGATTCAAAGGACAGTGAAAATCATTGGGAAACTGAATAAACGCATTTTACCAATGCAAACCATAATTGAATTTAGCACAGTTGGTAATTTTTACTCCAACAAAACACGTGCAGTAAATGCGTGTTCATTTAATTTTATCAGACGAATTGGGCAGACTGACCCCTGAAAACTTTTCACTCGTATAGCTAATTTCAGGAAGACGAGTACAAGTACTTTTGCATACATTGGTCCTCACAGCTAAACACGACACCTCATCGCCAAACTTATAGAGTACATAGATCCTAACGAGTGCAAATGAATTCAATTCGATCTAGGCATTCTCGAGCATACGCAGCGTCATTCACGAGATGCGAGAATTAAAGCGTCACTTCTAGGTTTAATTCTTCGGCCTCACGTGGCCTGCCTACGTGACGTGGGAGTGCACAAATGAAGCACGAGCCTCAGTCTCATGTGACTGAAAAACGCATCACGCACGCATCAATATACTCGTGATTTGGTCGTTAGTCAAAAGCTAGACCGTCCCGTGAGATTCGGGGCCCCCTTGCAGGAAGACAACTTGGCACCCGTACTCACGCTCCCCTGTCATCGGCTCTGCAAAAATATGCCCTCTCGTTAGTACAATTTATGAGGGACTTAGCGTGGCTCGTTTAGCTGGCGAGAAAACTCGTGCCAAGAACAGAGGGAGAAGAACCTCAACATTCTCAAATTAAGAGAGGTGTCACAGACTGATCACAGCAGATTGTAGATGTGCTTTGAGACTCTTCGCCCTTTATGCATGACCGCATTAACTTCTGTAATGGAGAGTCATGATAAAAAAACGTTAGATTAGATGTTGGCTCGAGTCCCCCTAGCCGCAACATAGGGGGTCCAAAGAGAAGAATGCACCATTTAGAATGGCCTTAAGGGAACTCAGAATCTATGCACAAGGTGCATAGAAACCGTAAGTTGAGAAAGAAGTTCATGAAATAAGATAAATATCGAAGAAGAAAGGAGTAGGTGCTGAAAACAGATGGTCAGTGAATCGAAAACGCTGAAAAATGCTTTCTGAGCGCTTGGTGTCTGCAGGAATTAAAACACAACGATATACCAGCTGATGGCCTCTTTCACTGTTTTTCTCTTTCCTTGTTTTGATACGTAGATTTGGATTTTAGCGTATACTATGATTAGATTTGAATTAAAAATTAGATACAAGATAGAGACCTTTACCAATTCCGAGATATGTACACATATTCTGATGAAAATGAACAAAATCTCAAAGAGTTTGAAAGATTTAATGTATAAATCATTTTTGTTTTTAATCTGCTTTGCCTTGAGTTCGTTCGCGAACGAATCACATCAACCTACCCTGCAGGAGATGACCAAGTTAGAAGAGAGAGCCCGAGCGCAGAACTGCAGCTTACGCATGGCTACACTTTAAGAAAAGAAACGGCGAAATTGAAACTTAACACTTTGACTGCGGCAACTAAATATTAAGTTCAACACCAAACTCAAATTTGAAGTAAATTGTAGTAAACTATTTAAAAATACCAAACATGAATTGGATCGTACCTTCATTTAGCTTTGCTTAAGTATTTATGAAAATTGAGTTTGCGACTACTGGTCGGTCAGCATCATCATGAAAATTACCTCAGTGCACCACCAGTGGCGCACGTCGCCGTCAAAGTGTTAAATGCTATTTAACTTTAAACAAAATAAACACCACAGGACCGTCACAAGCGATGCCACTAAACCGTCAAAACACAGATGTGCAAGTCACGCAATTAAGTACAGATATTATACGGGTGTGAGTTTCCTGAGAGGATCTTAAGCAGATCTACTCTAGAGAATACAGTCATCGGTAGAATTTAATCACTTGGATACTCGTTTAACCTTGCGCGTTCTCTTCCCCGTCATTCTATAATCCACTAGACATATTGCGAAGAGATCTCGTGCTGATTTTATAATATACAAAAATAATAGTTTCATTATTATTTTAAAATACGAATGGTATTCGTCACAAATCTTACGTAACATCGCTAACAAGTTAAGAAAAGACATACGCTAACAAACAATAACTGGCGGCTTCAAGAAAGACTAGAAAAGCCTAGAAGATGTACCGCTATGCCCAAATCACCGGAGATTGGCTGGCAGAGCAGTATAGCTTCCAGAACTTTACGTTCAAAATGCTCAAAGAAAAATATAACCACACCGAGAGTAGAATAGCTCATTTCGTACTAATTTAGTGTGAAGACGCCTGGTAAAAATAAAAAGAGCAGAAAAGACAGCTGTATGTATACCCGTTGTTGATGAAGACAGACACAATTTTTAACGGATTTGCTGAGACAAATTTCAAGAACCAATTCTCTACATACCGCCAACACCAGAGAACCCTATCGCGTGAAAGCTAAACTAAAGTTATTCTGAGTAACAGAGTCTAGTTCTAACCGTGAATACCTACCGTAATCGTGAAGCGAAACGCAGAAGTAACATTTGTTATCAATAGCACTATCGACAGCAGCGGTTTTAGCTGTCGCCGGAGAAGACGAGCGAGCATGCTGTCAACATTTCCCTGAGAGGGCATTTCTTTTCTGCAAGACAAAGACCCAATTCATTGCCGCAGAGCGATAAAAGAAATGGCTGAGCACCTCCCGAATACGCAGGAGTGGCAACCACTCCAAAGCGACACAGAGCAGCGTTTGTTGGGTCCGTGTAACAAATTGTAAGCGTGCGAAGTGCGAGAGTGGCAAAATACATCGAGCTCATTCGTCTTCCTATTTGAATGATTGACTCGACGATTGACATGCTACTTTAAGATGATTGACTTGCCATAATGAATGGCAGCGCATTTCTGCGACTGTACACGCAGGAAGAACGCACTTACAGCAGATAAGCCAGATAAAACCATTGCCACTATGCTACATATCAGTAAACACTTAACGCCGCCTAAACGGGAGCTAAAAAATACATTCACACGATGGCGCCACCATTTTTTTAGTTTCCTAAAGGCGCTCTTTCGTAGAAAGTAGTCGCCAGCAGGTCAGAAGAATGTTAGACACGCATTATTAGGGAGAGCTTCCTGTGATGATCAAGAAATTACTATCTACAGAATTTATGGCAAAACAACGTTATTTTTCTTCGTTTTATCTTCGTAGCTAACACGTATATTATCACCCAAATATTGAAAAAAGACTATCGTACTCCGAAAAATTTAGCATTCGTGCGCGGTGAACAGCCTCTGGGATAATTACCACTGCATTTTGTTTTGTCACTCGTGCAAAAGACTATATGAGGTATTTTCCGCAATAAAATTTTCTCTACTTGTTAATTTACGCAATGCAGACTCGAACCATTGTGTTGCTAGCGTAATTTTTCGATACTATATTTATCAAATATACAACTTTAAGGGTTAGGAAATACTGCTTCTATTCTCTAAATGACGAACTTGAGGTTCTTACCGACGTAAATTTTCCAGTTGCCGTTTCCTATAGAGTATATTTTCCCAGCGACAATTCTCCATGAGTAGCCATTCAGAGAGCACCATTAGCGCAGTAATAGTACATAAACGAGTTTAATCGAATGTTTAACACGAACACACGTGTTTTTTTAACCTTAATGGAAGTATAAGAGATCATCCCACAGCCCACAATGTCGAATCACGCCAACATTCAAAGACCACAAAAAGTTACGATGGGAATAATTTCCAAACATAAACGTTGCCGATTATTCTCTTAGTGAAAAAACACACTGATACACCTCTCTTTTTCAATAACAGTTACCAGCCTGAATCAATTTCAAATGGTACGAAAAAATCAATTAATATAAATCAGATTAGATTAGATCATAGGTTAGTTTAAGCCTCCCTAACAGCTACAAAAAAGAGCGTATCGAAGAGAGGAAGGAGGAAGGCACCATTTAGTATGGAGATGAGGGAATGCGGAATCTATGCAGAAGAGGCATAGAAACAGTAAGTTGGGAAAGAAGTTGATGAAACAAGATAAAATTTGAAGAAGAAGAAAGTAGTAGGTACTGAAAAACAGGACAGCGTGAACCGAAAAAAAGTAGTCCTTAACATGACAAAAAATATTTTATTTCAACAAAAAGAAAGCCTAACTAACTCTCAGCTCAGGCCCTCACACATTTTCCCCCTAGGAGTGCTAATTCCCATTGATACAATAGTTGTATCCCCCTGAGAGAAAAATAAATCAGTTAAAACTCAAAAAGCTTGCCTGAAATTACTAGCGGCTTCAGGAGCAAATTCACTGTCGCAACAGTCACTTCAGAACATAAAATTTTTATCTCTTAAAACGAAATTATCTCACGGAGAATTGTAGGGGGTTCTCTTCAGATTTCTGTTTCTGATAGAATTCATTCTCAATGATCAGAATGATGTAAAAACACACGATACTCTTCGAGCTTTGGCTAAACTTCATGGTAACGGTTATAAGCAAATATTTGTTGAAAACTACCCCATATTCTACCTTAGCACCGATATCAGCAAACAAATTGAATCAGAAGCTTCCACGCATCCAAAAATTTCGCAGCTATTTGCTCACAGGACAAACATGAATTGCACATAATCATTTAATATTTCAGTCAACATGAAATTATATTCATCAAAGAGATCGATAATGCTTAGTCAGCGAAGTATCGAACAACTTTACTTCATGAATGACTAGATAAATGCACCACGTAAACTAGGCCTAACCCGGTAAACATTTAAAAACTCACAAAATCGATGAGTATAATGCCTTTACTCTCGAGGCACCCAACACCTATCCCGTTAATACGAGTACATCCAACAGCCAACACCTCACAAAATCGATAGCTATAATATCACACTTGAGGCAGACAGGCTCAACTCGTTGAACATTTAACAGTTCACAATATCGATGCCTATAATTTCCCTCTCGAGGCAGACAAGCCCTCATCCGTTAAACATATAATAGCTCACAAAATCGACGGCTAATACCTTTCTTTACTCTTGGGGTGGACAAGGCCTAACCTGTTGAACATCTAACAGCTCACAAAATCGTAGGTTATAACTTCACTATCGAGGCAGACAAGGCCTACTTCATCACACATCGAACAGCTCACCATAGATCGCCCAGCAGCCAAACACTCTGGCCGCCATCCGTCTGCGTCGTCGCTCAAGGCCAGACTAAAATTATAAAAAATCTCAGGAGCGAACGTAGAGTTAGCGGAACGAAGTGTCCACTTTTTGTGCATCGGAAGACCCCACACTGCATCGCAACTTATCAGATCTAATCGATAAAATGAAATAAAAGTCAAAATACGGTATGTCCTCAGCAGATCAATAAGCTAGTATCGTATGCTCCAGTACAACACTATTTGATGGAACATTAACATGAGATTAAATCTAGGAACAATTTACATTAAGGTATTTCTTCCTTAGCTCATACACAAAAAAAATCCAGAGAGAGAGTTTCTTTTTTTTGATGAACTGCAATGGGCGGCAAATTAAATGCAGGCATGAGGATTGAAACCTTAGAGAAGCGCATGCATAATTGACCCACACGAGAGTGTCCAGCATCAAAGGGTTGCGAGTTTTTGCAGCAGCTGCGGCCTCAAGATTTGATCTGCGATAAAGTGCCAGACCTGACCACGAGCTCGCGCTCCCAGCTCTTGGCTCGCGCGTCCTCGTCGCCATCGCGGCGCGGACGCTACGCACTCGCTGCTACTGGCACCAAATGTCATCCGAGTTGCCATATTTGCATTTTATGGTGAAAATTATCAACTTTGGTCTTTCCTTGAGTGAATAAAATTTGCTCATGAAGACCACTCAGAATCTTGGGCTGCCAGTCGCCAAGAAGTTCTCGATGGTCAATGTCATGAACCCTTTTTAGGCTGACACCCTAACATCGAAAAGCCACGAATTATATATACCTAATTTTGTTCCATTAGTTATCTTCATGTTAATCACTCAATTAGCGAGTTTGCTGCCACCTCCGACGCTGGAATGCGCGAAATAAGTGTCAACATTTCCACTCAGGGTAACAGTATCAGATCATGCCTTCAGATAGCGATTATCAATGGTGTCCAACGTTCATCTCTCTTTCTCTCACAACAAACACGTAATTAAAGCTACCCTAGAAACAATCAAAAAAGTTATTTCTAAGTGAAATTTCTGACACTATCGTAGGAGAATTGCAAGAAGAAACACTTCGCTATCTATAAAAACATTCAGGACACTCAAGTTGGATGGGCAGAACGCTGAACGCACGCCGCAGAAACAAAACATGGAAAATGAAGAGAAAGCTCCATCTCCATCTTGGCGATATGATAAAGGTTGATGTCGAAATGTACTCGCGATTGAAGAATCGCCGAACAGGAGTTTGTAGGTAATTACAACACTTCGTCAAGTAACTGTGCAATGATGAAAGTAATTCCGTAATATCTTAAAGACACACTAAAATTGTTCCGCTCATTGATAATAGGTGACGAGAATTCATATCGGCAAGAATAAGCCTTCCATATTGATGTAGTATTATGACAGCGCGCACCACACCGTGGAGACGCTTCCTGCACTTTCTCGGATGTCAGATTAGATTATTAGTTTGTTTAAGCCTCCCTCTCCTCAACAAATGCGATCTTAAGTCAGGAAGAAGAAAGGCACTATTTAGTATGGAGTTAAGGGAACGCGGAATCTGTGCAGAAAGAGCATAGAAACAGTAAGTTGAGAAAGAAGTTCATGAAACAAGATCAAAGTTGAAGAAAGTAGTAGGTGCTGAAAACAGGACACCAGTGAACCAAAAAAAGATGGTCCTTAACATAACAAAAGCATTTTTTTAACAAAAAGAAGGCCTACCTAACTCTTAGCTTGGGCCCTCACGTTTTCCCCCTGGGAGCGCTAATTCCCATAGATACAATTCTCGGATGTCAACCGATCGGGCTTCGCGCTCCAATATTAAAGTGACAGAGGGTAACCCACGCTTCGTGTGTAAGCACTAGAACAAACGGGCCCTATTGGCCTTTCAAGAAACAAGAATTCAATTTGAAACATTAATAATATCAAAATATGCATATACTACTCATAATTTGTTTTTAGAAAGGATTATATAAAATGGGCACTCCAGACGTGAAAATACAAAGGCTTCTCAACGAATTTATAATAGTGCATAAAATAAAGAAATGAAATAATACGAGCAAAGAGAAAAAAGTTAATTACCCTTTAAGAAAGCATCTGGAGTTTATCTCGGTGTGAGAATGGTGAGCGTAAAATGTGACGTAGGAGCAGCGCTGGCGATAGATCGAACGAAGTTGATAATGCTTTTCAGAAGATTTTCGTAAAATTAGATATAGAAAAGTCTTCAGAAAGAAATTCATAAGTTTAATGATACAATGATTTCTTCCTGTAGGGATCGCAGTTATTTTCGCAGAAAGAAATTGTGCAAACAGAATACGAATCGTCATTATCACCAAGGTGATATATTCGCCTAGTGTACACATGATTGCTGCAAAGATGACTGTCATGACGTAACTTACAACTGAAGAAACCCCATCTTAAAAATACTCACTAAAAAAAATGCTATCTAGCAACACTGAATGTGATCACTAATTTTTAACGTTGTTATTAGATGAATGAATTCGTTTTACAGAGAATTTCTGGCGATCTCACAATTGCCATGAGAATAAAACCAAGGCGAATGAGCGCGAGTGCGACACGACGCGCTACCGCCTTACAGTGAACATTCGAGTACGAAGTGAGAGACAGTTAAGAAGCAAAAATAAAACGTGGTCGAGAAACTAGAAAATTAATGAAAAAGTACAGCCTAAAATTACCAGCGTTGCATAAGATCATTAGAAAATGGAATGTTGACTGACGGAACTTTCGAAAGAAAAATTGCAATGAACATCATACGAGCAAATTTTTGAAAGAGATTTACTGCGTTTCTAATCAGCAATCAATAAAAATATCACAAACGAACAAATATGGTATAGAATACTATACAACTACGAGTATTCTACGGTATACTATACAACTTCGAGTATTCTACGGGATACTATACAACTACTATGATATACATACTGTAGAATACTACATGTAAACCGGGCTCATTGATTTGCACAGATATTAGCATTTTATTGACAACTTGTCCGTAGATGCGCCGCATGTTGCAAATACAAATTTCACTTACAATTAGACAATAACTATAACACAAAGAGCTCGCAACCAGCACGGTGCACTTCCATGCTTGCCATAAAGGTATCGAACTTTTGTGCGAGTTTTCAGCGATTCCCAATCCCTCAGACCTCTCAACAGCATCGGGAGACTTTGTTGAGAGATGAAAATTATTATTTCAACGCATTCAATGTTGAACACACAATGCACATAAGTAACCATAAATGAAATAAGATAATACAATCATATAGTATTGCAGAAGAAAGATGTATCAGCAGCGAGTACGGCGAAGAAAAGAGATCGAGGACAACATCAACACAAGTCTTCCCCCTAACAATTCGTTTCCCAATTTCACTAAACACGAAAACTGGAATGAGAGCTCAAGAGAAAAAACTTTTAGAATCTCAAACAAAGAAAAGAAAAGCAGCAAGTGTTGTTTATCCGTAGGGACATAAACGAGCTGCAACCCATGGGACAACCCAACACAACACGCAAACGAGCAGGAGCCACAGTCACGGACTTTCAATTCACATATGCCTAAATTACAGAGAAGAATTTAGCAATATCTTTTATGATCGCTATATTCTTAATCTGAAAAAGCTGAGCCGGAATTTTCGGAAGGCGATCTCTAATTTTATTAAGATTAAAAATCTAATCACATGAATGCATAACATTGCTGCCATCACCTTTAAAAGAAAAGATGTACTTCTTGGACTTGACTATTTAGATCAATTTTACGTTACTTCGATAAAAAGATCCGCTACATAAATTTCACAACGTCTATCTTCTTCCAGGAATGAACTCTCATTATTTTACAGAAAATCTTATTCTCTCTACTGCGACCAATGAAGAATGGATAACAAAGGAAACAAAACTGCAGGAAATTAGCATGTAGCAGGCGAAACATCACATGAACGTAGCGATCTAGCATGGGCGTATGGGTTACTGAGAGGGCTGAACATAAAGGTTTACATGATAAATTCTCACCTCCAGTCTAGTCAGATTATTAGTTAGTTTCAGCCTCCCTATCCGCAACAAAGGCGATCCAAAGAGAGGAAGGAAGAAGGCACCATTTAGTATGGAGTTAAGGGAACGCGGAATCTATGCAGAAAGGGCATAGAAACAGTAAGACAAGAAAGAAGTTCATGAAACAAGATCAAAGTTGAAGAAGAAAGTAGTAGGTGCTGAAAAAACAGGATAGCAGTGAACCGAAAAAAGATGGTTCTCAACATAACAAAAGTATTTTATTTCAACAAAAAGAAGGCCTACCTAACTCTCAGCTCGGACCCTCACATTGTCCCCCTCGGAGCGCTAATTCCCATGATACAATAGTTGTATCCCTCTGAGGGGCCTCCTGTATAGTCAAGAAATGTTGAAAATGATTAGGGTCAGTAAAAGTTGTAATCAATAAAATTGAAACCGAAGTGAGAACATAAGATAAAGGTAAGCTACATTTCGGTACCCTTGAGATCCGTTGCAGTAAATTTTTTGACGTTTATTCACATTTACAAAGAAAATACTTCGCAACTGATTGAACAAGGGCTCGGGTTTCATCAGAAACCGGTTGAGGCGGGGTGAGAAATAAGCGCCGTGTGTCAGTTTTCTTCCCACTGTTTCTGACAAGGCAATCTTGAACAGAGACTGAGCAGTTACTTCATGGAATGCGAGTAATACACACAATTCGAGTCACAGCTGATGATATTTATGCAACACGAACAGGAAGCCTCCTCTCCTAAATTAAATGCTACTGCAGTTTCATGAGATAATGCACGTAACCCTCGAGCTGTAGCTTGAGGGTTTTAATGTTGCATAAACATCACTATATGCGACTCATATTACGTGCTTCCCATACTTAAATACACGTTATTTGTTGTCCTCAGCTCTAAGTGTGCGGGAGCTTCCAAATTAGTTTCAATTCTAAATGAATGCTGGCCAGCACAACAGTCATCAATTAAAATTATGAATTCATTCGGTATGGCTACGTTACTTTAATGAGGGCGATTGAAGTGGTTAAGCCGAACGAAAATCAGTCGGCGTTATTATATTAGAAGTTAGTTTAAAACTTGCCAGCCACAACAAAAGCGACCTCAAGAGAGCGAAGAAACGGGACCATTTAGCATGGACTGTAAAAAAAGAAAGAAATAATTGCACAAGGGTGTTCCTACACTAAATACTATGCGCATAGAAATTGCAAGTTAGGAATGAAGAGGCAGAAAAAAGAAAGAAGAGAAAGCGAAGAATGCATGAAAACTGGAGGAAATAGAATGGGCACGAAAGATAAAAGCCCTGCATGCGTATCAATAGCTGGAGTGAACTAACAGTATCCCTCTGAGGGCTCCAGTCCCCATCACATAAAACAAACTGTACCAACCCAAATCTATAGCCTATCCTATGTTCTATCAGAGAATAGCAGTAAACAATGATGGTAAAAATGAAGGATGAGATATAATACAACGGGTAACTTGCGAAGATGTAAGAAGTACGTATATAGTAAAAATAGTATGCTTTCAAATAATTCAGTTGCCAATTTCGTTGATAATCATTACTCGAAGTCGGTATTATGTTTAACATAATTGTATCTGAATCTTTCATGATAAGCAGTGAGAAAACACATCCGTAGTAGCTTGCCATTCAAGCAACTGAGAAACACTCGAGCATCTATAACATATAAACCATAAAGTTGCACAATAAAATGCGGAACTGTTTGCAACGAAAAAACTCACCATACTTGCAGCTGACATTTCTCATGATAATGAGGATGGAAAATTTCTGAGTAGGTAGGAAACGCAAATTAATGTTTAAATATGCAGCAGACGATGTCGAATCTTTCCGAGCAATGAAGGTTTAGCGCTTACCTGCATTGCAAGGCGCAGTTCAAGGTCTCACTAGCATAGCCCGACGGAGCTGATGGGAACAGCAGCGTGCACATCTCACCCTCTTACCGCAACAACAGCGCAAGCATTTATTTAGGGTTCGCCAAACGAAACCCATAGTGTCGATCACTTTAACCCTGACTCTATCTTCTTCAACTCTGAAACAGCAGCATGCATCTGCCAACATGCATCTGCATGCATCTATCAGCAGCATGCATCTGCCACGAGTAAACATAACTTCTTACAAATTGAAAGTATTTAAGTCCATCAAATGTAATACAGGAGGAGCTTGATGGTAAAATCTGAATGACACAAGAAAAAACACGAAAGAAAGACAACAACCGACTTAAAGTAAATGTATGAAAACTGTTCTGTCCTACTCAATGACAGCAATCTTAAATTTAACATCGAAAAAGAAAATGAGTATCAGTTTATGAACGCAAGCAAGGTAATGATGCGTTCAAGACGGTGAATCAATGATGAAAACATAGCAACCTCGAACCAAGAAATTGGTCGAGAGTGAAAAAAGCGTGAATATTTTATTTACGAGACGAGCATGTGCACGTGAACTAGATGTGCGTCATAAACGTAGCAAATGGATCGGTGCGAGAGTTGTGTCCTGAATAACATGCAGCTATGGACGAGACGGGTGGTCGCGTGCTGTACGGCCGCACGACGCAGCTCAAATCAGAACACAAGTCACACAGCCACTGGCAACACGAGAGCGCAACTTATAGAGCCCCAGACATCACGAGAGCGCAAGTCAAAGTCATCACGAAAGCGTAAGTCACAGAGCCACAGACATCACGAGAGCGCAAGTCACAGAGCCACAGACAACGAGAGAGCGCAAGTCACAGACAACGAGAGAGCGCAAGTCACAGACAACGAGAGAGCGCAAGTCACAGACAACGAGAGAGCGCAAGTCACAGACAAGACGAAAGCGCAAATCACAGACAAGACGAGAGCGCAAATCACAGACAAGACGAGAGCGCAAATCATAGACAAGACGAGAACGCAAGTCACAGGCCATAGACAGCGCGCGTGCCGCCGAGTCACGAAGGACGAAAGTTCGATGGATGTTAACAACTGAGGGAGGTCGACCCTCCGCACACACGGCGGATGTGACTCACGCAGGAACAGTGAGCGAACTCGTGATCCCAGCCCGCCACTCTAATGATTCACCTTTTTTCCACTAACGGTTTGCGCCCTTAGCCTAATTAAGGAGCGTTATGTACACGATAAAATTTGCCGCATTTCAAGACGTATTTCATTATCACTATCACTAACATCACTTTTATAATTCTTAAACAACGCTGAACAACAAGCTTTGATCGGAAATCGAAAGTCAAAAACAAAAATCGCACCTTAGTAGGCTTGATTGATGAGTTGTTTACCATAAGCATGTACATTGTGATAAGTTGGGGAGAAGAAAAAATTCAATAGCTCACGGTAAACGACATTAGCAGTGTGGCCTAAATGAGCTGCGAGGCTTCTATGGCAACTTCTCAATCGAACAAATTCTGAAGTAGAGCAAAGGAAAAAACTTTTAGAAGACTTAATAGAATTAGTCAAGCATATAAGTCAGCTATGCCACTTTCAAATCGAGAGAAAGTACAAATTAGTTATCTGGTCCATTTTTTCTTTATCATGTATTTTCTACATTCAAGTAGCTTTGTAGTTGAGAGTTTCATTAACCCTATTGTTTGTAGAAAAAAATTAAGGTCAGAAAAGATATCCTGCAAGACTTTTTTGACAGAAACAATGGTCATCTCCCATACAAGAGGAAATAAAAAAGGAAAATAAAACCCTTAAATTCGAAAAGAATTTTGGTCTTCTTGGTGCACGCTCTATGGAAGTGGGTGGCTCAGATTAGATCTGAACAACTTGGAGTCTTTTAGACACGCTCACGAGGGCAAACACATCACGCACATACATGTAACTCTATCAAGAAATGATAACGCCACCTAAAGCAAAAGATCAAGTCTCCAACGTGCGCCCAAGGTTATTATTTTCAGATCATTTGACAGGGCCATTCAGAACAGAAAAAAGACAAATATCTCACACATCAGCCATTTTACAGAAAATAATAGATTTAGTGAGGTTAAAGCTAATCCTTAGAAGCTAAATCTCAACACGAAAATGAGTAGAACACCCAGGACACAGAATATTCTTGATATTTTGATAGAATTAGGAGTATTTATGGAAATAATTGATTGGTCGATATAATGGTCAACAAGGCTCTTGTAGCTGCAGCAATAGCGAACACTCGTGCCACTTTGCGTTACAGATGAGAGAGCCCACATTGGTGCAAAATTAATGGCGTAGCTGGGGGAAGATCGTTTTGGGCAAGCTATCTGCTAATGGACAAACAGTGCGAAGGTCAGACATTGGAGAGGCGTGCACACACACACACACACACACCGAGTCCTACATAAACTAACCAGGAACATCACTTTCTACACGTGGCGTGTGCATCGTACACACCAACAAACCCATGGACGCATCACAAATATTTTTTACCGACAAATGACATTGCAAATTTCAAATATTGTTTCAAATGTTATTGAAGGAATAAATAACACATTTGTAACAAATACTGTCCTCAACACACTTCCACTTTGCATCACGTGTAGTTGTTATAACACTATTTTGTCGATTATGCATTCATATTAAGTGAAAGGGGAAGAAGTGGCCAAGGAGCTCGAGATAGTCTCGAAATAACCTTGTACGAATACAGACTTCTATGAAGAATATCGTCAAAACGCACGAAATACGATATGCAGCTGAATAAAAAATTAATTAAAAATTGCCCGTTCACACCACTGCATTACTTTACCCGCACAACTCACTTGCAAATTCACAACTTGCTCTAAGTTAATACTTATCCACTAAGCAGCTTTGAAAGACATTCACGTTTTTAAAAAGCTGCTTGAGGCTAAAAAAATTTCTAAAATTATTCTCAACATTAATTCAACGTTTATAGAATAACAATCAATTTATTTTATAATAATGACTCAATCAACAAAAATTCAGCTTTTCAGATAATGCTAGAAAATATACCTAGAAAGTTCCATACAGCAAGCAGGCAGCAGTCACGTGTCAAGCATTTGTTTTACCAGGAAATCCATAACAAGAAAAGTTTTCTCATCAAAATTATAGTTTTTTGACTTTACAATCATTGCTTGAGCATGAACCAGGAAACGCAGGGAATGAGTGACAACATGAACATAAACGGAGCCACAACAAATAATGTAATAATGGGAAGTATTTTCAAACATAGTAAATTAAAGGTCAATAGCTCAAATTTGTAACATTTTTTCTTGGATTTGATACTACACCACAAGAAATCCTTTCCGCCGCACACACTCTTACCTCTGTCCCGCATAAGTTAGAAAGGATTCTGTGCAAACTTATTTTGCCGAGACCGGCAATGTCTGTCGCATTTTCAGGCCAGGGCGTGGCAGTCCCGGAGCTGACGGCAGAAACGCCGGCAAAATCGTACCCCGCCTTCAGCCGTATTCCAATATGGATTTATACCGACCATATCCTCGGCCAACTTAGACACGAGGGCTCACAGCGGCACTTCCCGGCCGAAATAAAGCACCCATGAGGATTGGGAAGAACAATTTCTGGAAACGCGTGGAGATAAAAGAGTGCGAGTTAAGGCTAATACGTATTCCGGTCAGCTACGGGGGGTTTGGCCCCCTCTCTTCTCCGCCGTTTCTCGGGAGCCGTAAAGCAAACTCTCGTCCTTCTTCGACCTTGTTAGCGCGTCCCCACCTCCCCGAAGCTCGGATATCCTAAATCCCTCCGGGAGCCTCCCCCCTCCCCCTGCCCCGTCTAGGCTGCGGCCTCTTCCGCTTCGCCGTATCGTCGCTGACGGGTTAGCCAAGCTGTCGACAGGTTTTCTGGAGCAGAGCTAAGTTCCTCTATGACGGATAGGACTTATCCGTAGTACTTGAACGTAATGCGGCATCGCTGTACTTGTCACGGATATTAGTAGTAAGTTCAAATCGAATTGCGATGTGATAGCAAACTTTGTTGGTACACTTGCAATATTCAAAATTGATTTCCACGAAAATCGCTCAGGGGAAAAAGAAAAAGGCGCGCTCGAGTTGGTAAACAAAACACGAAGACTGTTTTAAAAATAATAAACGGAAAGCTCAAGGAATACGGAAAATCGAAACTTGTCCAGCAAAAAAATTAAGAGAAATTTCAGCACGAAACATAACACCACAATTTTATCCCTTACATGCTATTCGCATTCGATAAATAAATTTGCTTAACACATCAAAATCACAATAACACGCTTCAAATTTAGATCACGCTTTTAAAGATAGAGGTGCAAATAACTTAACTCCATTCCACAAATATTCATCTTAAAATGAATTAAGCGCTGTTTAAATGAAAGACAATATGTAAAGAAATGAATGTCAAACATTAAAATTCTTACGCTTTTATCTCCCGTTTCTACTTCCTAAAAATGTATTCAACACACTACGTTCACAAAACTTGTGCGATATTACAATGATGCAACACAAAATCCTTGAGTTTCGTTCCTTGAAAAAATAATATAAAAAATCCACGCATAAACTTTTAGAAGGAAAAACACTAAAAGCAGAGTGGGTCCGGTAAACCCCACATGCACACGTATTAATAAATATCAACACTGGTATTTATGGTCCATTGCTAGTATTTATGGTCCATTGCTAGTATTTATGGCCCATTGTGTCTGGAAGGGTCGTGAACTCCTTTTAAGGCGCTACGCCGAACATTATTTTACTCACCGAAATGCACTGACATCGCACGCAGTTCCACACCCCGAAGGGAGGGCCCAGGTTCGGGCTCCACGTTGTGTTGATGGCGTGCCACTGTCCACCAAGACGACATTCTGCCCAATGAACCCGTCTCCATTACAAAAGTCGAACAAAAATCATATTTACTGGACAATAACCAAGGCTACATAGAAACATCATTAGCTAAACAAACAGGAAACATTCCAACTTCAATTAGTAATCGAACTAGTTCGCTGTAGCCACTCAGATACGCAAACTAGCAACGATTGGCTCACTGTTGGGCTTGAAACCTCTAGGACTGCATTCAAACACAAATACCGCGTGAGTCAAGGGTTTCTAACAGTGACTTGCTCTGCTAAACAACTTTCAATAACTTCAGCAATTTTTCAATCTCTTATAGCAATATTTTAGTTTAATTCAGCATACATTTTGAACACTTCAAAATGACTTTTATAGTTATAGATGCTATCTTTCGGATTTTTATCGAGCATCGCATTAGTGCAGTTGGCGGCGGAAATTGTCAAATTGAATTAAAAGAACTTACACTGGCAGCTGTACCGGTACGATAACGTGAATGGTTTGAAAATGAGGCCCGTGGATCGTATACACTATGTTCGAAATCAAGTATGAACTCTAGTAGCAGATAGTTCAAGGTTTTTGCCTGGCTAAATTGGTGCGGAGTAATATTTTGGCTACCTATTACAAAATTGTTGTTACCATAATCAATCCATTCCTCTAATCTGTATATATCTACTGCAACACAATAAATGGGAGAGACTTCGATCTTATATTATTAATCTATTTGACACAACCATCAGATGAGAACGGCCATTAATGTACAGACGAGAAAAAAATTTCATTAAATTGTAATTGTGTACAGACGAGAAATAAGCTAACGTTCCTCCCGTTTAAATTCACATGGAAAAATCAAATTAATAAAAAGGAAATGGTGCTTAATAGCTCCAGAACTTCGTTCCTAACTGAAATATTGTTAAAGAAGCGATGAATTGGCAGCGATATATAATAATACTACGAGAGAAATTTCGTAACGACGTAAACATCGTTTCATTATAAGTTAACGAAGGTGAATCGAAAAGCCAAACTTGCTTCGGTTCCGCGCGCTTGTAATTTCTTCTATTGGGGAAAACCCAGAGCAGTGATCCATCTTGACAGTAACCAAAAGATGAATTTTTATTCGATAGTACAACCTGGAAGCTCACGTATTCATAGAATTTGTTACCAGAGAAATCCTAAAAATTGGAAAAAATACTTTCAACAAAGGAAACATTCGTCACAAAAACTCTTATCATAAAACAGACAAAATGAGATCATGAATTGAGATGAGCAAGCAAATGTTACAAACCTCAAGAATGAAGAAGAAATACTTGCACCGCCACCACCAAACCCTCTCTACTCGCAAGTTTCATGGATTAACATGCTGAACTAGTTACGAGGCAGGCACGTTCCTAGACAACCAAGTCGTTAACTCTAGTTTATTTGAGAACATGATTTCGCGCTTCAGTGAAAACCTAATAAGAAATCATCCCGAGTGCCAACAACAAAGCGCTCACGCAGCAAAATTAGATGTTGATGGTAGCACCGCGCCTAATTTTATTGGTCGCATTCAATGCAGAAATGACATTAATGG
The DNA here is from genome assembly GCA_014220935.1 of Platorchestia sp. MABIK. Taxonomy (NCBI): domain Eukaryota; kingdom Metazoa; phylum Arthropoda; class Malacostraca; order Amphipoda; family Talitridae; genus Platorchestia; species Platorchestia sp. MABIK. The sequence continues at coordinate 141,550 of JACJUY010001253.1, forward strand.
ACAAATTAAATTCAAGTCTCTCTACGAGGAAGCCTTCAAGACCACCGCTCGAGTTTTATATGCTAACAAGTCGCACGGTTTGTCTAGAAATTTGATCAAATTTCCAGTGTCAGTGTTGAGAAATTGCTTGCATCAAAAAAGAAAAAATTCTTCAGTCAATAATTTTATCCCACAATGTCTGTAGGAAGAATTTTTCTCAACTAGGATTGAAGGTATTTTCTTAGTTACTCTTTGAAAAATTTGTTTTAAAAATTCGATAGCCATAGAAATATCGTGTCATTACAATTTCATAAATACAATCATGTGTTCATGGAAATTAGCTAGACTTGTGAGTGATATACGTTATTCACGCTTATTTTTTTGAGTTAAATAACCCAAGGTAATATATCCTAGCCATCAAGTTTTTACCTCACCTAAAGACAGTGGGCTAAATTTTAATCACACTAAGTTGATATGTTTCTTCCATGGAAACTTGTAAAATAATGAGTGGCAATAGTTAACGTAACGCGTCCCATTTAATCATCATACGCATGATAAGGATCACATCATAAGCACATACAAATTCGTAGCAATGAAATTGTAAAAGCGTAACTGTGTTATCATTATCTGTGTTGTAATTAACAAAAGCGCAACAAACACGGTGTGTAGATAAGAACTAACAAATTGTTAAATAGAATATCTGTGCTCCTTAGCTCCTACGTCTGGCGCAAAGTACAGCAGTATGAGATTTATTTAAATTGGGCATCTTAAATGAATAGGTTAATTTAAAATGTTCCACTATTCACAAAACTGAGAAGCAAACATTTCAAATCAGCTGTAGAGTGCGATGCAGCAAACCACATCAGCATATTTCGCAGAGCACATTCGTCTTTCATGCATACATCTGCGACCGAAGACGCCAGTTTTTCAGAGCCCCAGTTTTGAGGCAGACGGTCGACGAGACACTGGCCCATCTACGGCGTCGAGTGTAACGCCCGAGCTCGCTTCAAAATCCTCTATCAGCGCACCATGACAGCCGCCAAGTTGCGACAGTGCAGCCTCTCGCTTACCACGCTTTTTTGTTTATTTCAGTCAACCTAGAATCACGATATGAGAAATTGTACAACACAAGTGAGGAGATACATCGGACGTACGTACAATAAAGTAAAAAAACCGCCAATTCAAAAGGCAGTGTGTTCAAACAACATGGAAATTTAAAACTGAATGAAGTAAACTCACATGAAGTAAGTTTATGATGCTACCTACGTTCAAGTGTCTTTGACAACATGTCTTAGTTCTTGAAAAATACGTCAGATATTTAGGACAGACGCGTCAAGTCAAGCACCGTGCTGACCCAAACTATACAAAATCCAATCTATTGATGGGAAAATGTAGAGCTAGAAAATTTTAAGATAGTTGTTACAAATATCCAAATTCTAAATCGAACACAATTAAAAGCTCAGAAAAACTGACCATCAGTGGAGCTCTCACATATTTCTCATACCGAAGAGTGAAATTCTCCCATGGGACCAAGTGGCCAATTCATTTGTGTCATCGCAAACTCAAGCTTACCTTTTCGATGTGTCATTTCTCACTGTATACAACATCGTGTGAATCGTAAACACCAAGAAATTACAAACAGTTATTTTTGAAAAAGAAATTCAGAACAAGAAATACATAGGAGAAAGAGGTTTGTAGATATTAAAACCGACGGTAGATATACTATACCAGCACCTTTTTCGTTTATATGGATGATCATAAAATGACATGGACGACGGTTGTGATAACCTCAGGGACGTTCCTATTCTGAAAAACACTAAAATTCATTTCATTGAAACGAAAGGCGTAAGATCAGCTGAGTTTCTGAAAAAGTTCATCTCCCTGCTGCAAGAACGTTATTTTAGACCACTGGCAACAGGAAAACGCCACACGAGACCTTCATTAACGCTTGGCGGCAGGCTATAAAAATGAAGATATAACACAAAGGGAAACAAAATAGGAAACCCAAACATCTTGTGATTTGGTTCTCGTAACCCAAACACCTAAATGAAGTGAGACATCTAAATAAAATAACAATTTCAAGTAACATCAGGGCCCAGTTGTCCCGATCATTAAATTCAAGCTTTCCAGCACGGACCGAAAACATTCACAGTTCACACGAGGACGTTCGCATCAAAACGTATAGAAGTAACTCATAGCAACCTGCCCATAGAAACAGAGCAATAATTAATAAGTCTCTTGAATGAATTTTTGAGACACGTAAAGAAGCGTTGATTGAGTTATTGAATAACGTATTATGCGTCAGAAAAAGGAAAAGAATATATATAAATAAAAGTTTTATATGATAAAAATAAATCATAACCCAACTATTCAAGGACTTACTTCATGAATGCGTAGTATTTCGGAATTTAACCCTGTTCACATGAAAAAATTTGAAGAGCTCTTTCAAGACGGGGACACAATGTGTTGCAGCTTTTTCGTCCCAACAAAATGGAGATTGTCCAAACATGTTTCCCGAGTTACGGAAGATTCCGTTTGGGAACTGGCTGCAGTCCAAACAGGCAAGATGATTCAGTGAAGGGAACCTAACGACGAGCCAAACATGCATTTTACTTGGGGCGTGAGTCGGCAGGCTGCAACCAGTCAGATGAGAGGCATGTAGTAAGGGACTCTGAGGGAGGTGTGCCGACGGCACTCGCATGCTACTTTGACTCACCCACGACCGAGCCAAGAAACCTCGCAAAAACTGTGTCAGCATAGCTAATGTGAACGCCCAACAGGACACCTCACCACCATTCGTTCAATTAGACTCGTGGCGAAAAAGTAGGCTATTTGTTTGCAATTAATGGGCGGCGTTTAGCTTTGAAGTTAAGGTGATCAAGGGTCAAGTTTTAAGGTAGTAAGTAATTTTAATCCCTCACGGAAGATGGCTACAGCCATTTCTGTCAGATGAGTTTGCGGTAATGTTGTATAAATGGTAGCACAATTCAGGAAATTTTTGTGCTACATCCTAAGTGCAGATGATTAACATTTTGGGGTGATCAAAAAAATTCATTCGTTTTTTGAATGTCGTCTTTCCGACCTTTTAAAGATCGCTTTTACATTCTTATTCTTTAAATCCTGTATTATGTTTAGGCCAGTGTGTAATAAGCCACCAAGTAGAGAAGTTGTAACATTTGCTTGCATTCGAGCCCTCGAAAGTGATGCATTTTTCAATTTTTCTTCATCTGATAGAACCACATAATTATTCAAAGCTTTACTGTGAACAACTGGAAAAGTTAAGGGAGCCTCATCAAAAATGGCCATAACTGGTCCATCGCAAAGGCGTTGTTCTTCACCATGAAAACGCAAGGCCATACACAACTGTCACAAGATCTGATCTCGTTTTAAATCCCCATCAGTCTCCCAAGGTCAGAAGAATGTTGACAAGAACTAATTTACAGAACATTTAAGTTTTTCGGCGGCTATGAGTGGGACAATATCACAGTGTGATTTAATAAAAAAAATAGAGAGAAGGAGAGAGAACGTCGGCAACTGTCCGCTCACGTAACCTACAACAAACAGAAAACACAAGTAATACTGGGCTAATTCAAACAGACGCATAATATGAATGTTCGAAGCGCAAGAACATGACACGTTAAAACAATATGACGCACAAGCACTCAGGTTTATAGCAGCATACACACTTCCGAAGGGCGTTCCGACGTAGCACGGAAGGACAAGATAACAGGGAATGCTACCGTGGGATTGAACTAAGACTCAACGGCTCATTTAATCTACATACTCAGGCTCAAGAACACTGCCCACTACAAGTATTTTGACTAGTCGGGCGTTGCTGCAGATTGGATGGGAGATTTTGCCTCTCTCTCCATATTTCCAAGATTTGCCTCCCCCTGATTTCCATCCGTTTCGGTCACTGCAAAATCCAGTGAACGGGAAAAGGTTTGATTCTAACGAAAACTAGAAAATGTCTTAAAAATTTAATTAACTAATAAAGAGCTTAAAATCTTCAAACAGGAAATTAAGAATCTACTTAGTAGATGGTGAATGATAATAGGAAGCAAATGGTAACTACTACATCGATTGAAAACATTCTTCTAAATTTTTATTCGGTTTATACTTCTCCTTGAGCAAACGAACTTTTCGGCCAAACAAAAATTTTTACTGATCTGTTAATAAACTAGTGATACAAATCAAACATCACTACATAATTGAGAAACGGGGGATACAACTTGAACATCATCCTCGTAGCAACAGTGATGTCAAATGATTAGAAAACAGGCAAAACAAAAGGTTGATTAGGTCAATAAACATCACAATATTTTGTGAAAAAGAGAACTACGCAATGCTAGATCATAACGACACAAATTTTAGAAGGCTGTAACTGGAGGGCTATGGGGAAAAATAGCGAATAAAGCAGTTAAGTCAACAAGGAAATTTTTACTGCCGGCTGTAAGGCCACGACAACATAAAATGTTTGAAAGTGCGGTCCCAGGGTCGTCAAATTCGTGCATTGAACAGCCCAACTAATTCTCAAGCTAAAAGAGAAGGTATGCACTATCAGACACAGATAAAATCTGCGCGTAATTAAGAAGCAGTTGTACTTTAAAAGTGGCATTTGGAACAGCTTTCCGTAAAATTTCCTACCCGTTAATACACGAAAAAAATTTCACCACCGGACAAAATGTTAAGACATTTATCCCAGCTGAGCTGGTGGGAAAATTTGCACACCGTACACTGACAAGTCATGCTTTACCTAACCTAACATAGGCATGAGGGGCGAACTAGAGTCATCCGTAATTAAAAGCTAATTTTATATGTACAAGTGCACACGGCCCGTCAAAAAATGACAGGATTAGACATCGGACCAACAGAGCTTTAGCATAGCTTTGCCATGATTTCCCATGCTATTCTATGGCTTTCCTATACTTTCCCAAGTCTCAACTGCTGAAATGCTATACAAACTAACCTAACCTACCAATACATGTGATATTCATTCCGACTATGAATCTGCTGGGTTAATACACCGAAAATTGTGGAGTTGATGAAGCTTGCATCACAGATACGCTCATCGCCCACTTTCGGCTGGTGGGTGTGACACACGAACAGACAGGCGGACGGACGCGGTTCTTATTATAGTATAGAGATTTTCACTATCTTTTGCTTATCTTTTTCTGCCGGAACTCTTTTTTTGCCTTTTTAAAATAATATTTGACAATAGACTCACTTTAAAAAAACTTCCTGAGCGTTGACAGAACTTTACTGGAAAAAAACTCACCAGGGAACTTCAAGATTCAATATTTAGCCAAGAAACCACTGTACAGAGAAAACCCCATTTTCGGCGATGACTTAAATTCACTGAAGTTCAGACACTGAGCAATGAACCATTTATCCCGAAGAGCCTCAGGCCAAACGAGGACTGTTTTAATATTCAGAGCAAAACTGGTAAAGCCCCGGAAGCACACTGCAACACTCACAATTCGACCACATTATACCCGACACTTGGCCTTCCGACTCAACCTACCAACAACCTCCACCATTTTGTGTGGTGTGCGCTGGACAAATTGAACTGATAGAAATACGTATCAAAAGAACACTAGGGACACCAATACCTAATATTTGCGACAGTCACACGCTCAGCCGTGAATTCTGAAGTCAAATGGAGATTTTTCTCCAATCAAATGCTAGGTTGCTGGGGAGAGACCTACAGAAAATATTTATACAGCAGAAATACCCAATTTCGCCGTACACTTCTCAAAATACAAAACACTTATGCTCGGATATTTTCTTTGACTGATAACCGTTTACACCCTCCGTATCTCCATTAATACCAAACTGATGCAAAATTGTGCATTTTTAATAAAAAATTGCGTCTCCGAGGGTTGATAGGCTACGTGTCTTTATTCGTTTAAATATTAATTTTAAAAAAATACGAAGTTCCAGCAAGAACAAACGAAATCAACAGCGACACTACTTAGAGTGTGCCCTCGTGCGAGGGAAGAACGTGCATAGAATTGCTAAAGCAAGGCCATTGCATGCAGAGATGCGATCACCACCTAGATTTTGCTTACGGGCTAATCTGTACATTAGGAACACTCATGTCTCCCGGAGTGTGTACATGCGGTTTATTTTTTCGCTTACTGTTTTTTTCGGTTTTAGAAATTTAAAGTTCTATGGCGAGGGATCAACAGCTCTTACTCGGTCGCTTTAGTCAGTCTAGTGACTGGTGAAGCAGCTACTCTACAAGTGAAGAACATGCAGTGTATGGACAGGCATTCCGGCCGCAGCTGAAGCTATAAGACGAATGTTATTCAAGTACACTTCTCAAGTTGTGCACCTCAGAATGAGTTACTAAACATAGACGTGTAGAGGAGATACGAGATGCGTGATGTTTAACTGATGTGACTGGCGCATGATGAAAAACTAGACATTAGACTCCCAACTACGGGGCCTAAGAAGTATGAGAACTAGAGTGCTAATGAAGAGCAGTATAATCCTTCGTAGACCTTTAAATATCAAGTAAAGTTGCACAATTAATGCGGAAAGCTGCGCTCAACTTTAGTTTAGTATGACATTGTACGAACATCGGAAACTGTGTTTCCATAACGGATTTTGTCCGGAACTGAAATTCAATTCTGATAACCCTAGGTGGTTCATCACCGTTGCATCATTGAGTGTTGCCTACTAACAAGGATTCTGCCTGACATAAGTATTTTGTCATTTTAACAATTTTAACTTCAGATGCAGTTGTCCAAAGTGAAAATATGACCAGGTGCAATGGCACTAAAACATAACCTCAAGAGAATAATAAAACTACCATTTCATCGAGATTAACAGATGGAAATACACACTTTCAAATTTTCCGACATTTAGAGTCCATTGGCAGATGACCGACCCACGATTTATCAAATTAGTTCCAAGGACCATCACTTCATTTCGTTATTAATTGTTGAGTAACGACCTAACCTGATCGAACCTAATCTAATCTCATTAAATTTTACCGCACCTCACCTAACCTAACTTCTTTACAATTTTTAATTAATACGTGAAATCTACCAGCAAGAGACCCTAAATTACGTCATCGGCTGTATGATTTGCAATTTATTCATCTGCATATTATTTTTTCCCCGTTAGGTTATTTTTCACAAATTTAGGTCAATATTGAATTTAATGTTGTCAACGATTTCAATAATTTCGTTGCCTCATATGGCTAATATGGTACAATTGAAGACGTTTTACATGAATAACATTGTGCTCACAAATGCTTAGTTTTTAAGATATTTAACTTTGAAGTTATAGGAACATCAGTTTTAAAATAGAACAAACGGACACATAAATAAGCAGAAATACGGAATTGACATAACGATGGTTGAGGTTAGGTTAGGTAAAGTTAGATTAGTTAAATAAACTAACCTAAGTAAACCTATAATACCTTAACTTACACATCGATGGTTTTCTGCCAAAATGACTGCGCATGTACCGTATCCGCCATACATGGGGAGAGCCATATCACTTTCTTCATTTGAATGAATGCAAAATGAACACTTTTAAACTAGCACTATCGTTATTATAATAACGTTTAATGCACTCAAATAAGGTTGCAGAACACCCTTTGCATGCACTTTTCACCGCAAGAGCCATTTCGAAACTGCCGGCAATGCTATTCTTACCTTCACCTTATTTATGCTATATCTCGAAAACTAAGCATTTGGGAGCACAATATCATTCATGTAAAAATTCTTAAAATGTCTCGAATTCCCTAGATTTTGCAATGAAATTATAAAGACGTTGACAAAATTAAATTCAATATCGACCCAAATTTATGTAGAGTATTACTCATTTAATATTAATGTTGAAAAGAACTTGCCATAAATTGAGGCAAATCGAACAGGTGTTTTTGCACAATCATCCGCCAAATGAGAGTAGGGCCTAAAGAAGTCCCTCAATTTCAGGCAGCTCCGTAGTGCTGCAGCATACGGACCAAATAGCCCTTACCTACCGAATTACGGAAAATGCTCGTAGTCTCTAGTTCTGAAACGCTGCAATAACAAATCCTTCGTACAAGCGCAGCAGTAACTGCATCTGGTGGACAAAGATATTTCAGAACAATTTCTAATTTCTGGTACGGAAGCAGATTAGATTAGATTATAAGTTAGTTCAAGCCTCCCTAACCGCTACAAAAAGGACGTATCGAAGAGAAGAAGGAGGAAGGCATCATTTTGTACGGAGATAAGAGAATGAGAAATCTATGCAGAAGGGGCATAGTAACAGTAAGTTGAGAAAGAAGTTCATGAAACAAGATAAAAGTCGATGAAAGTCAGAGGTGTTGAAAAACAGGACAGTAGTGAACCGAAAAAGGTGGTTCTTAACACAAAACAAAAAAAACCTTTTATTTCAACATAAAGAAGGCCTACCTAGCTCTCAGCTTGGGTCCTCACATCTTCCCCCTGGGTGCGCTAATTCCCATAGGTACAATAGTTGTATCCCTCTGAGGGGATTGTACGGAAGCAAAATAGGACATAACTACTCGGTAGGTGTGTGAAGTTTGTCCTGTTCTATAGGTCGCACTGGCTCAAGGAGTCTTGAGTTAGACGAATAACAAGGGTGAATCTCAACGCGATGGATAACGGGCTAATGCGTTGGGTTTGAAGGTCACATATCATCATTGTCGCATTACGTTCAAGCGCAACCGTTCAACTAGTAGTATAACGATAACGGTACTTGTGGTTTATCTGTCACCACTTTTAATTAATGGTTTCATTTTGATGTCAAGGTTAGGTTAAGTTAAGTTAGCTTAATTAAATTAGTAATAATTTTCATTATTTTTAGTTTTTACTTTGTTTCAGGCCAAAATGAATCTCTGGGACCTTTCAAGAATTGAAGAGAAAAGTCCCAGAGATTCAAGTCCAATACATATCTATATATTTATATGTATATACATATATGGAAAGTAGATAAATTGCATTAGAAATAAATATAAATCAACAAGGATACCTTCTCACAAGAAAAATCCATTCATGTTGTACAAAACATCAACTCAATATTCATAAAACAATGATATTGTTTCCTTTTCCCCCCAAACAAAAACCCTTTCCCCTAAAAAAATGGTGACATAACCCACAAGTACCACGATAACTCTTAGCTCAACAAATAGACGGAAAATAGTAGAAAAAGTAGCAATAAAATATCGATACTCATTTAGAGAGTTGCTTGCTCGGAACGCCGGTCTTTCCCACAAAGAAAGAGATAAGATAATTAAAAGATTTTTCGAATTTTACTGCAAACTGAACTTACTAAAGTCAAACCGGGGATGGAAGCCAAGTTACTACCGCTGTTGATTCTCATCAACGCTCTGAGCGAGACAGGCGATATCAGCGTGAGTGATTCAGAATGCAACTTATGTAAACACAAGAATGTCAATTCTCAAAGATACACTGTAAAATGACACTTCAGTAAAACATTCTTCCCTTCCTCGACCTTTCCTCTTCTAGTTTGGGGAAATATCACTAGTTTAAAAACTTTATGACTAAGTTACCATTGAGTTTGCACGACTGTTGAGAGAAGGAACAAGAGTCCACGATGATGTATACACAGAATCGATAGTTGCACGTACATTCATACTCACAGGAAAAATAGGAGGCGGAGACAGCAAATTTTATTGATTTGCCAGTTACACGATGCACGTGCAACTGGGCAAATGCACGCGTAAGAGCTGGCTCAATGAAAATAAAATGCTAAACACTTAAACTGCAACAAGCACGAAGCGTGAATGATAATTAGGATTACGCAGCTGTTTCAGAATATAAACAGTGGATGCCTGGCATAGCGCTCTAAAGTTGCAGTGTGCTCTTTAATGTTCAGTAACGTCCATTGTGATTCAAATTCACAATTCATAGAATACTTAATTCAATTTCCCAAAGGAAAAATTTTCAAGGAAAAACCGATTCGTCCATTAGCAAAAATTGCACATGACACTAGCTGTATTCTATTTTCAAATAGTTAACTGTGTGCCTATTAACTGTGGTTTTATTGTGAAGCTTCTCCGTGAAATAAATATTTAAATTTTGAGTAACTAAGTGTAGACATTTTTTGTAACAGACGTAAAATCCCCATAACCCCTCTAGATTCACATGAAGTTGTGAAGCAGACAGTGAGATCGAAGCGAAGTATGTTCTCATGATCAAAACGTATAAAAACAAGAGACTGCAAAAAATTATTACCTTGCAAGCGATATAATTGCGCTGGGTTCCTCACAGACAGAATGTCCTTGACAACTACATTTGTGTATGGGGTTCGATGGGCTAGTCTAATAATCCGCTCTGAGGCTCCATTTAAAATTGTGTTAATTACCAGCCATAAGTTCAATCGTTAGTTCGAATGCAAATACGCAGCATGAAACCAGAGAAACAAAAGATAGTCGCAGAGATTGTATTCACTGGCATTCTTACGTCAGCCCGGCAAAAAAGACGGCAAGCATCAAGCGCTTGCGAGGCGCTGTCAGGTTTCTTATGGCGCATTAGCGCCTTGTGCAAACCAATACAACGATACGAGGAATTCTCAATACCTTGAGTCAATATTTGTGCTTAATTGGCGGCAATACTAACAAACACAAATATAGGTTGCTCTACGAGGCAGTTAACCGCGGGTGAATCATCTGTTACGAGGAAGCGCAATGCACACAGCACTAACAATATTTCGCAAGCTCAAGAACCTTTCCTTTCATGAAGCAGTGAGAACAAGTAACAGTCTCGGGTCAAAAGTAATAGATTACTGACGGGATGAAGGCGAACTCCTTATAACACAATGTGGGGAACTGAGACAATCGGCTAACTCGTCCGGTGCAAGCGACGAATGAGAATTGACCCACATCCCACTGAATCAAATGAAATAACCAGTAAAAAATCGTATTTTCCAAACTTTCAAGGAAAATCAATCTGCAGTGAGGATGCCAGTTCAAAAACAACCGAACGCACGAAAATACATTGCGAGCTCGTATCTGCAGTCATTTTGTGTTGCTCCTCATAGGGTCCACGTCAAATTATGGCATCAATTACAAGCCTGCCAACACATGCATGAGCTGTCGGTTCTTTTTATACAAGTTCCAATTTTAAGCGAAAATAATAGCGTCATTAATGTCACATTAGTTCCTCCCCTTACTTGAAATTCATTCGAATAAACAGGAGAACGGTTGGCGCCGACCGTCTCAGCAGCTGTCGCTTGTCATGTACAGTAGCAAAAAGTGACTTTTACAGTCTGCGTCGTCATAAAACATATATAACTAAGTAATTATTTTAGTGTAGTCGATTAAAATACTAGGACATTTGCTTTGAAACATCACTACCCATCTAACACCTCAAAAAAATAAAGCTTCACACCCGCTCTCCCCAAAAAAGTTTATCGCCCGTGACATTGCTTTCATCATAAAAACTATAGGCGCAGAGCTCGCGTGGAAATACAAGCGCACACAGATTATGACAGCGAGCTGGCTGAGGCAACACGTGCATCACAGAGTATTCGAATGCAAGACGGAAGATTTGAGAGCAACCGCACGCGTCGTGGCCGGGTGCTTCGTTGACGTCAGCAGGCCACACTCAGAGGCTCGAGAGGCCGCAGGTGGACGTGCAGACAGGCACGTAGATGAGCCTACACACAGGAAGCGGCCGTCACTCTTCTATTCATCAGGCAGATGAATGAAGTGCATTGAAGGAGAGCGTCGATGCGAGGCAATGTCAGAGAAACACTCTCGTAAAAGGGAAGGAGATTATACACGCACGCTCGGGCACGAAGGCAGGCAAAGCAAGCACGCATGCTGCAAAGGAGCGAGGAAGCGCCATGTCTGATTTGAAGCAGCAATACATGGCGTTCAAATTTGAAGAAAAAAAATTCAAATGTAAGATATCATTACCGATCCCAGCAAACATTCAGTAACCAAACATTGCTATTCAATGTCCAAACGCGCGGAAAAATGAAAGAAAGAGATTAGCTACTATCGTTCTATAACAACCGAAGAATCAGATTCTAACGCGCAATACTTTAAGAGCTAAGTCAAAAAGTTTGAATTGCTAGTAGCACACATCGAGAAACCATTACATGAGACATCGAAAATATAACCTCTTTGTGAGACATCTATAATAACATTAGTGAAATGGAAGGAAAATGTCGGTGAAACGCTCCACAAATCAATTTACATGTACATCACTAATAGGGGAACGCATCTTAGCTATTATCACAATTATTTTCAGAAGTAAACCACCGCTTTCGCTCAATTAAGTCAATCATCGCGGCAAAACGTGGCACGGTCTGAGACCATTCCTCCCAATTAAAAATCCTATTCGCTCCTACAAAAGTTGTGCCTCACTTCGAAGATCCCTGGGGCTCGAGACATGGGAATTTTCCACAGGAACGAAGCCTAAAGAACTCGCCAGTTTTCAGGACGTCATGTCTATGAGGGTATGTGTGCCAGCTCATTCCACACAACGTTGCTCGTATCTAGCGTGGCTTATCATATTAAATTAGATTCAAATGACCCATATTTTGGTTGTTTTAAAATAGTCAACACAAGCGTAGAGATTCGACAGCAATGTATTATTAAGTTATAGAGGTCGCTAGCAAAAGTTATGTGGATGCAAAGACAGAACATTCGAAGCTACCCATTACGTAAGGAGCAAATCGCCTAGATGCAATGGTTGCCCCTCAAAGAACTGTGAGAAATAAACGGTCTACGTAAGTTTTTTATAGAGGCTGATGTTTGCCATTAGGGCCTAATCTTATTGCTTATTACAATTATCCGAATGATGATCCGCGTGCCTGAAAATTGAATCTCCACGTTGTTATGTACTTAGGTACAAACTGTGAAATTCCACCACCAAAAGAGTGAACGGCGGTTCGTGGACCT